>JABFPK010000677.1:0-14263 GCA_022817445.1 Habroteleia sp. ZL-2020
CATATACACACCATAAATGCAATTTGCGGAAGCAAATTTGCAAAAAAAATTGTCATTCCTATGTTTAATTTTTAAAACGTGTAATCTGGGTATCGGAAATTGATGAACTTCGTTGAGGTATCCTATTTTCCAATAATTCGTTATATCACCTTCTACAAGGAAATGCCAAATTTTCTTTTTTTTCATCAATTACCCTCGTTATCCTCTTTTACAAGCTAAAGTTATATCTCATTTTACAACAATAGTTTAATATATCACTTTTTACAACGGTTTTCTGTGTTATCCGTTTTCACATCCAAGTTTTGATCGAGATATACCTTTTCTTAAGAGACGTCGATTTCATAATAGGAATATATGAAATTGTAATTTCTTTTTATGGTTTATAAATGTAAATTATATTACGGGGGGCAAGCATGCAGTCAATATATTTATTTTGTTCGCATAAAATTTGCAAACATTTCCTATTCCTTATGCAGGAATATATGCAATGTTTGTTAAAACTATGCACAAAGTTTGTACTTTCTTCTAGGTATATTAAGTTCTCGAGAACTGTCATCGCAATTTAACTTATTTGAATATAATGAATTCAATAGGTTTTCGAGTTTCACTACCTAACATAGACTTCAGGGTAAGTGAAACTCAAACCATCGAAATTCAAAATGTCTCTGCCAAAACACCAGTAATAATTTAGTAAATTACTTGTGGCAAATATCCACTAACGTCGTTAGAAATAAGGAAGCTCTGCAGTTCTTTATTAATTTATACACAAGCTATAGTAGTAGAATATCTTCCTTTCTCTAATTTTCCCAATCCATTCGAAATGTTATTACTTGGTTTACGTTCTATAAATCAAATAATACCCTATCAAAATGAAATTCCAATCAAATACCTTAAAGGCATTCGTACACCATAAATCCTTGGTTTCACTCAAACTAATTTTTAACCAATAAAATTCTTGACAAATGACAATTACAGACGACCTAAATAAGCTTCTCCATAGAGATCTAGCAATCAAATCTAACTTTTACATTACAAAAATCGGGAAAAGTGATTGCTTTGCAATACATAAACAATGAGTCGAATAATGTGCAGAGGTGAAATCGAGCGTTGTAAATGATTGAAGGAAACATTCGACATCAGTAATTGCGGAAGTTGTGGATTGTCACATAAATAGTCGCACCGAGTGCCGACTCTGTGGAATCCGATAGGCAAGTTCCTTTCTTACACACAATTCATTCGCGTTACACTCTCCGGGATTCTTATTAAAAGTCATACGAATTGCTGTTACGTTCGAGTTCCACATTCTTATGTATATTTTCATTTTCGACTGGCGAAAGAGTTCGCTTATTTATTACGATTGTGGCAGATATGATTTAATCCATCTGTAATAACTTTCACGACAAAGTAATACTGCATTTCAAAGACAAGTAATGAAGTCTTAATTTATTTCAGTCAAATTACAGAGGAAATTACCTTTTACGTGAATGTCATGTATACGTAAAGAGAAAACTAAATGAGTAATTTTACAGAATACAAATTATATTCACTTCGTAACCCTGTAATTAAAATTTAAAATTATATTGCCTGCTGTTACGCTCGTACGAAATGAAAAGCAATACGAGTTAGAAGACAGAAAGTATCTTTAACCTAGACATTATAAAGTGTAATGGACTTTTAATATGATAACCTATTTAATTAACTCGTGTTTGTATAAGGGATTGTTTGGAACGACTTTTCTTTGCTTGGAGCAATGACAATTAATAATTGAATATGATGTAAATATATTTGTTTATGTAATCAACGGGTATACACCCATTAAATACAAAAGAGCAATATACAAAATAAATAATATAATATTATTAACCACTCATTGGTCCAGATTCATTTTGTAGGTTGTCCATATGTTTTTGGATTACAAAAACTAATTTTTTTTGTGATATATTTTAATTGTGGAAATTGTAGTACCCTTATGTGGAATTTATATCATTTCCAAATAAATGATTTTCCCATATTATTCATTGGTACCTTTGTTATGTTTTTTGAAGTCCATATCCAATTTTTAAGTTCATCGTTCAACTGATACAATTTCTTTTTTAAAATTATATGATTATATAATAAATAATTATACCAGATAAACAAAATTTTGTGATGGAAATTAAGAATAACTAATTAGATAAACAGTAATAGCGGTTAAAGATTTAAGAATTCCAGAAATCTGAAGGATTTCAAAATTGCCGATGTTAAAATAAACTCTTACATGTTCCTCGGCTGAAAGTTAACTAAGCTTTTAAAAAGCAGCTGAAAAAACTTCTCTCTTTTCGCTTTAAACACTTTAAAAACAGTATTCCTCCAGTTAAACCATAACAACGACGTTTCGTGGCTCTATTGGCCATAATTTTGTTATTATGTAATTGGCCTTTTCTACGGTATATCTCATTCCTCGCATATTCTTCGAGATCTTATTAGGCGGCATCGACACAAACATCTCCGCAGCTTCTCGTTACGTTCGGTCTTTTTCCACATTCTTACGCGCCATCATGCATTTTCATTCTGAACTGGTTCTGGCCGCACGGCGCTACGTAATCGCCTATCTTTCCCTGAGAAATCTCCTACTCCCCCCCCCCCCTTCTCTGAATATACTATATATACCAGCTCACCCCACCGTGCAATAATTATTCTATCCGCACATATGTATGCCTTGTCCAGCAAATAGTGCATGAAGTACCCTCACCGTCACATATGTAGATACACTTGTCATTTTGCTCATTATATCCGGCTTACTTCAAGTCACCTCGGCCCCAAGCTCGGAGATTTCAACGGTGGTTCTCGTAGCTACGGTATGTAGGTTGCTGACTTGTTTCAATTAAATTAGTCCCAGGCTCGATTCAATTGTAAATTATAATTACACCTAAAAAATACACCTTACAAGACGAACGGTCGTAAATAGAAAATTTATGGAGGATTTGAATCAGATCCTTAAGAAGATTGATTGGTTCACTCACTCACCCCTCCATTTGTATTTTTTATTTCATAGTTGTAGATTTTGTCTAGAAAGAGGACCAGCTCATTTTTGGACGATTTTTATATGCTAAAAAACACTATACTGCTCTTACAATTATAATTGGATTAAAAGCAGAAGAGATGGCGCCACCTCTGCATACTGTATAGGCTTCCAGTTCAAAAAAAGGAAATGTCAGATTGTTTTTCATTTTGTACATCTTTTTTAAAACTATGAATTAGGAAACACAATTGCTAAAATGATTAAAAATCACTATAGTAGCATTAAAATGGTTTTAATGATCTAATTTTTCTTAATTCACGGAACTCGTTTTTTTCAACCTCAAAAATTATTTCTGTACTTACATCAACAATTCACTGCAAAAAAAATATTTTCCCAGAGTGAAAGAATCGTCTGAATATTTTAACCTCAATTTTTAAGTTTTCATAGCAAATATATTTAAAATAAACCTAATCTATATAGTAATAACGTTGGAATTATCACACCTTAATTTTGGGGATCCTTATCTCTCAAGTAGATCAAAATTTCAAATAGTTTCGGAAAGTGCATGTAATAAATAAACAGTTTTCTTCTCCTTCTTTCAAGATCAACCCAGCGAACAATTTCAGTTAAGCAATACATGATCCGTGCATGTTTTATAATAAATTTACTTTTATGGAGAACAATTAGTTCACTGGATCACGGAATATTTGTATTCTTTGTTTATGAGATAAACTTCAAGATTACCATGTAATTTTGCAAATTTTAAATATTTTTTTCTTTCCACACGTTCAAGGTTTTAAATTTCCTGTTGTTCAGGTTATACTATCTACCATAACCTATCATTTGTCGTAATGATATTACTTCATAAAATAAAAACGTTGGAAGAAGATGGTTTTTCAAATGATAGTACAAATAAGATTGTTGGGGGAAAAAAGTGTTTCAACTTGTATTTGTCATACGTAATGAAGAAATCCAATCGCATCAAAGATTGGAGGGAAAAAGCTGAATTGACAATATTGGCGGTAGAATCGATCACGTAGAGAAGCTCGTTTTGGCAGACAAATTATCGTTGCGAGAAACTGATCGCGAAATTTATGCAATGGGTTATAATGTTATTGATGCGACGTGACCGCACCCGTTTCGTTTCCTGTTTATCCGTTTACGTATACTTGAGGAAACGCTGCGAGTCGATCCGGGCATCCAGAGTGGGGTACCGTTATTAACCTTCCATGCTCTTCAACTCGCGCCTTATTCTGCGTGAATCGCTGTGATGCAATTTAACATTTCATATAATGCAGTATAAGTCCAATTTATACCAAAGGCAAATTCAATTTTCTGTGTTTGAATATTATGGATTGTGCACATTATGCAATAAATTTGAAGGTTATATTAATTTTGAAAACACATTGGACGTATTATTGCTGTAAACATGTGAAATGTGAATTGTTTTTTGAGGTTATAATTTTTTGTTTACATTTTACTTGTTTTGGAACAAGATTTCAAGACACTACGAATGATCGTTTTCTCTTTTTATATCAAATAGAGATATTTACGATCTGGATAGTTTTCTGGAAATTATGCTTTTCCAATATTAATTTTTATTCTTCTATATAAATATAATTTAAATATAAATAATATTTGTAATACTCGACTTCGCGGTAAATCATTTTCACAATAAGTTTCAGTTATGAAATACAATAAATATATTGCTTGCGCTCTTATTTCGATTATTAAGTTAATAATATTTATTCTATGCTAAGAATGAGAGAGAAGTTGACGTTGAATATATTTGTGTATTTATACGTGCATATATACATATACAAAACTAAACTAGAGTTTACACTAAATTTCCTTTTACGATGTTTGAAGGTATTATAATTAAATGTAATATTTCCGTAATAAAATGTACAACAATCTCATTTTTAGTATTTATAAAAAACTAATAAGTAGCTATTAATTATTTCAAAATAACATGTAAAAGCTTTTTTCTTCTGTTTCCCATGAAATTGAATTCGTAGTATTATATAAGGATATATTTATTATTGTAATTATAATGATATAAGAATTTAATTACTCTGATTAAATATAAATTATTATGATTTGGAATTATAATAGTTACAATTTCTATTAGAACCCGTTAAAATGTTTATGACTTTTGCCCTTGATTTTGAATTAGAGTTATTAGTGTAAGTATTACATAAGAATTTTTTTAAGAGAAAGGAACAAATATGTAATTAAAATTTTATGTTCATGAAATATTTGATTCATATATAATTTTGTCTAATAAGAAAGAGCAGTTACATATTATCTTCTACATGTGAACTAAAAAAACTGTTACGATAATCTCCATTTGTCATAAGGTAATTTTTATATTCCAATACGTAAAGTATTAATTATGTGTATTAAGTAATTATTACCTGACAATTTTTATAGTTTTTATTACTTAATTAATTATTTTATATAACATGCACTATATCTGTATGACAGCCTTATACACACATCACATTAATTATCTCAACAATGATTAAAATGAATGTATTGCCACGTTATTAGCATACGAATTTTACAATCATTTCACTAAAAGGAAAAGTAAGTGGGCTTGCATAGTTTACTTTTTCTGACAGATTTGCTTTTTGCAAGAAGCAAAAAATAGCTTTTAATCAATAAAATGTAAACCATTTATCTAAAATTATAGTAAAATTATATATATATATATATAAAAATTGAAAAATAAACTTGAATCTGCAATTAAAATAAGGCTTCTAATCCATTTTAAATATGAATTTTTAATTAAAAAATTCAGTGAAACTAACGATAATAATCAATGCGGAATAAAAATTAGACATGCATAAATTATGAATTAAGGTATGATAAAATTCTCAATTACCTTATAAATTTCAGGGTCATACATACAAAATACTGAATAAAAACTGCACTATTCTTATTACATGCATATTCTAATTTAATGCTTAAAATAAAAAGTATTGAAAAATAATGAATTCTAACAAATCTTATGGAAACTAATAAAATCAACTGGAAGAATATTATATTAAATATTTAAATTGAAACTGGACTTCACTTTATAGATATACATTGTATTTACAACAAAATACATGCAAATAACATCCAAATTTGTGTTTTTTACAAAAAGTATTTTATTTGGAGTATACTTTTTTCTGATTTTATCTCAACATTCAAATATATGTAATATATGTAACATATATACATATAAGTCTATAACACAATTTATATACAAAATATAAAATTACTCAATTCAAAGTTCATACACAAGTATTTGTATGCAATGTCAAATATACAATAATATTATTGAAGCGTATTGAATTTCAGCACGTCAATAACTTTAACTCGAAGTGTCGAAGCAAATAATATATTATATAAAGCAAAAATTGCCAGGCTGATCGCAGTCCGGCTTGCTTATATTTTCATAAAGAACCTTCTTCTATTAATAAATGCGGAAGCGTATTAAGACACTCGAGCTGCATTCAATATCCTCGCGTGAAACAATTGCAAAGCTAGAAAACAAACGAGCAAAACGAGAAACGATCTCATAATGGCGTTGCCGGAGCCGTCCCTGGCGAGCAAGAAATATGATTATGGGGCATTTATTGACACGAAACGAATTTCCGTGGCTCTCCCACCAGCATAAAGCTCGATCGTCTCCTTTCACCAATGTTTCGAGCAGAAACGCGAACCGCGTGAGCATCTTACCGGTCGGCCAAGACTATGTTTCAACTATCGGTCAGTTTACCATTGGGTCCAGTCGCAATCACTCTGCCATTGGCTTCACAATCGCGAATCAAAACAACCGGTCCGGGTACGGTTCCTTTGACTTCGAGCGCGTCGTTTCGAGTAACCAATTTTGTGCCATTTTATTCGATACCTCAATGCAAGTGTAATCAAATATTTTTCTCATCCTTTCGGCCCAATTAAAGGACAACGAGTCGCGTAATTAAATTTTAAATTATTGTTCGAGAAAAATTTACAGCTTTTTTATTTATAATCATAAATAATTAATAAATCTAAAAACAAATTAAAACATAAATTATTCTTGCGATTTGATATTCGATGATTAAATGAATAACTCTTTTTGTAATATTTTGTTGCAAAAAATGATCGTTTAATGCTGTCAATTAAACGATTCAATTCGCTAATGATGCTAAATTGTGATATGGTAATTAAGAAATGATAAATATAATATAATGGAAATTTATAAATCAAAGTATCATTTGGGGATTCCGCCTACCTTGTACGTTTAGAATAATATTATTTTATTTAATAATTTTAGAGGCAAAATTGATAAAACATGTATTTAGTAATTGACTAATTTATGTTTGAAAGAATATAAAAAATTATATCCTTGAAACCCACTGCTGATTTTAAACGTGATTAATGACTCATTATCACTTTGAAAATAAATATTAATGAAAATTAATTTTCCAGAGAGATGATTTTAGGTGAAGATAAATTTACCTGAAAAAAATAATTGCAATTTTTATTTACTGGAATATTCATAATTACAAAGTAGATAAATCATTTGCAATTATTTTTTTAGAAAAACAATGTTAAATAAAAAAAATTTTAAATTATGTATTTTTTGTTTTGCAAAATATAGAAAATATGAGATTGTTTGTGTATTATGCTATTCTATAATTGTTTCAGTTCAAGTGTATTAAAAATTCTCTCTCGTTTTACAAATTATAACAATTATTCATATATTTTTTCAAACATTTTTTTCAACTCTTCATTTTTCATCAGTACAATACATTTCATTAATATTTTTTTATTTCCATAACATTTATTTTGGTTTGCCAGCTTGTGCCATATATATACCACAAAAAATATTTAAAATAAATTAAAAAAACCCTGTAAAGAAAGGTAATATATTACCCAAAAATGTCCGGCGAGAACTTGTTAAAATACATTTTTATTTCTTTTCTAAAATTCGCGCATTGCTGTTTAATTTATTTCTTCCTTAATTAAAAAAGAAAGTTGATTTTGGCTACGACCGAAATGTTTGATTCCGACAATAAGAAAGTTGTTTAAATCAACTAAAACGCAATTTTTCTTCCAAAATGAGAAACTAAAGTAATTACTCTACAAAGTCGAAAGAAGTTTCATTAAAAGATTGCTACAGAAATGTAAAAAAGTGAGTTGTCTTGCGCCATAAAACACGCAATACCGTGTTATTAAACGTGAACCAGTATAATAAAATATCTGACGGATAAGCAAATCAAAATCGTAACGAAATTCGAGCTAATGTCACTGGGATGATGTCATGCAAGTGTGAAACGAGTGTATCGCGATAAGAATGATTCAATTCCAAAATGAACATTTATTAAGGTGCGCGTTCCGAGTTGCATAGTAAACTAAGCGTCATTAATTATGGACCAACTTATTATATACGGTAAATTGTGCTCGATACATATCAAGTATCTTCTTCTTAATACAGTGTTGCGTGACCACCGCATAGGAAGTGTGCTACTGAACACTTAGCTACTAATTAATTCTTCACGGCGAGTTATGGAAGCCCAGTAATTTCAAAATTATCGAGCTTCGGTTTTAATTTCATGATAAAACCAGAAAATTATGCAAATTTAACAATAAAAGTCTTTATCTTTAACAATTCAACATTTATTCTCGATAAAATAACACTGCTTAAAGTAAAAAACGTTGAAAACAAGTATAAAGAGCTTTCAAATAAAAGTGATTGAGATTTCATTTCGGAAGTGACCGAAAAGGGAAAAAGGAGAGTAAAGGAAATAAGTAGAGTGGTTTGTTTTTAAATTTGCAGAATAATTGTGTAAATATGCACTAAATGTGTATTTTATATTATTTTGATGATTGCAAAAGGGAGTATGCCATAAAAACTGCTTATTTTTAAAAATATATGAACATAACAGATAATTTGTCATGCAGTTATCATGACTATATAGTCTCTTAAAATTCAAATAGGTGAAAATTCACTTATTGTATAAGTGACCATTCATTTATTACAATTTAGAGGCTATTAAAGTTATACATTCAAACGCTACAACCATACCCTAAAAATACAAAATTTATCTTGAATAGATGTTATTTCAACTTGTTTTTAACATTGTTTAAACGTTTTTCTACTTTTTCAAAAGTTATTTCAATCTACAATTACAACCAAATCAACGTCCAATTAACGTTTTTCATCAAACTTGTCAAAAAATCCTTTGACGATGCCCCTTTTCTCTATTCATGTCTACGTTCAAATGACGTAAAATCGACGTACATGCTATCGCGAAGTTGAAATTAAATCCATTTACAACCAATTAGATTATTTGCGAAAAGTTGGTGCTTGTTTCTTATTGCGTAACAAATGAGCTAATTATTTTATGAAGAGTCGAGCGCCTTAAACGACCGGATGTTTTTTTATGATTAAACTGGCAGACAAAAGCGCATTGTTCGTCGCGAAAATTAAAAGAAGAGTAGTTGGCCAGGATATCCTCCAAGTGCGTTTAATCTCAAGACTTAGACAATCGATTGTTCCGGTGATTTGCGGTACATATTCCGGTCACGTTGATGCACTGGTCACCGATCACGCTCGTCTTCTATTATACGAGCAATGAGCACGTGACGCATTTTTCCTATCAAATCAAAAGCAAGGCACATGGCGAATAAAACCTGTATTTTCGTCGCGCGTTCAATCGTAGCCGCGCGCTAAATTGACCGTTTATGCAGCGGATCGTTTGATCAAGAATGCAGAATATCGGTAGAACGATTTACTCTTCGCATTGAAGCTTCAGAAATATTTTTATTTGCCTTTATTTTTTATTTATTTGGAATAGTTTCACGAAGGGCAAAACAGAGCATTTTTTCAAAGAATACAAAATTTGTCGGTCGAATCAACGTTTAAAAGACGTTTATATTTGTTTTTAATATTTTATTTCTTATATGTAAATTAAAAAAACTGGTTTATGTTTAAATGTATGTAATTAATAGAATTAATTTATTAATTAAACGAATTAAAGTGTTATTAAAAATAGATCGTCATTAATAAATGAGATTACAAGGTGATCGTTTACATAAAACAGATATGAATCTGTAAAAAACTAGACCTTTACTTTAGTGTTACGAAAAAACTATTTATGCAATCGAAAATTCCGCATGCGCAATTAAAGGTTGCATAATTGCAATTAAATAAAATTGAAAATAATATAATTTTACGCGATTTTAAAGTTATGTTTCAAGAAGAAAGGTTTTTTCAGTTTGTTGAAAATCTTTTTTTTTGTTGTTTACTTTGTTAATAATTTTATAGAGTCGATAATTGTTAAAATATTCTAAACTGGACTGTATTTTGCATTTATTATTTGGACGGGAGTAGAAATTTTACCCTTCACCGAGCAGGTGTCCATTAAAAAGCGAGCAATTCTGGCCTCAGAGAGTTAGGAAATATCAATGTTTAGTTTGCTAAAATTATTCTATAAAGCAACTCTCGAAACTTGTTATTTTTAATCGAAGTGTTTGTTCTTACAAGGTGTTCTTTGCGCGAACGACTTGAATCAATAAATGTATTTTGTGTTTTACAAGAGAATTTACACAAGTGCATTATTTATTTTCAAATAATTCCGGAAGAAAGTAAATTTTATATGATTTAAATTTTTTTTCCTAACGCGTGGCAAAATAAACTATTTTGTTATTGAATAATAAGTTAATTTTCTTTCCTAAAATAGGTCTTTTCACTGTACCTGTTAGAAAAAAAAGAGGCGCTTTCTGATGGGTATGTTGGCAAAACTTGCTTTTTGCTCGTACTGCTAACTTCACACTCGTCAGTAAGCGCGTCTGTTTTCCCATTATCGCATAATATAATATTATATCAATTGATTTTATTAACCTTTATTCGATTTATAAATAACATACATATTTAATAAAAGTTTGATTTTCAATGAATAAAATCTAAATATAATTATTTAAATAGTTTTAATTAATGTGATTGCAATTTAATGAATCCAGTTTTCTAGTTCTTTTTCATGTTCTGTTTACATTCTACCACCAAGAGAAAGTTAA
Source organism: Habroteleia sp. ZL-2020 (assembly GCA_022817445.1). NCBI lineage: Eukaryota > Metazoa > Arthropoda > Insecta > Hymenoptera > Scelionidae > Habroteleia > Habroteleia sp. ZL-2020. Next base: position 11,054 of record JABFPK010000677.1, read on the forward strand.
AAAAAGTACAAATATGCCGTGGTACAACATTAGATTGAGGCGAAAAATTTCGGACAGGTTTGAATTTAAGTTTAATGTTATCACCGTTTTTATTTTTCATTCGAAATAATCGTATGCAGCTTGATTTTTTCCCAAAAATTGGACGTTGCGTAAGAAAATTGACCGGCCAAGAATAATTCACTTTTTCCACGAAACTCCGCAACGACAACGTCGTTTTAAGTTAATACGCGTGTCAGAATGTAATCAATATGTCGATTGCGAAATCGCAGTCGCATGATGAAATCGCGAAACGCGGAGCGCGACGCGGTCGAGTCTCCAGCGCAGAAATAATTCAAACGAGAAAGAAACGCGCGCATGTGTATACATTAATCGTCATTTTAGCGGATGACCACTGGTCACGCTTTCTACTCGCCGCAAGCGTCCCGAACTTTGGCGTATTATTTGATTAGCAACAGCCATTGCCTAAATCAACATCTGCTCGCTCATTCCCAGGCAACGATCGATTGTTTTCAACGCGGATTTGCAACGGGAGATTGATGAAGTGCTTCGGATGGATTACGAAAGTTATATTACAAATAAAACGTACAAATGATCTAAATCAAGGCTTTTTTAGCACTCATCATTGTACTGTGATTTATAAAAAAAACTAAATAAAAAATTTTTAAACTATATTCAAATAACGTTCAATTTTTCATAGGAATTTATCATTGTTATATATGAACGTTGTTTCAACATTATTTTAAGGGAAATAACACTTTTTATGTTTATTTTCATGTGGTTATGAAGCAAACAAATGTAAACAGATGGTAGACGACGAAATAACCCCCTTTCCACATTAATGTTTACAAATAGCTTTTTACAAATGAAAAGAAAAACTTAAATACAAGTTTATCCAAATTTTGATAACGTTCACATATGTTTCACATGGGATATGTCAGTGAAGCGGAAATTCGTGCTCTGTTTCTTAACTCCTATGTTAGGAATGGTTTCCATTTCCGTTTTCTTTATTTTATAAAATATCTTTTATCCATATTTGTATACTTGTGAAACGTATGGCAATAGGCTGGCAAAACCAGAAACTGGAAAATCGAGGTTTCTCATCTGAATTTTAATTCCATTTCGATATGTGAAATGTATGAAATATTAATTACCAGTAAACAAGTGTATCAATAGTGAATATGTAAATAAACGAGTCAATGGCACACATTGGTTACAATTTTTGAAATTTTCGAGGATAAATATCAAAGTCAGGCATTTTAATCAACTTTTGTTTTTCATGTAATATCAAAAGGTTACGTCACAGTTGCGAAGTTGGAGATAATTTATGAAAATGTAGTTTATAACCATGTTGAAGTGGGTGCACCATTCGCCAATCTCTAAAAATGTTGACATAATGCAAACGAAAAGCATTAAAAATGAAGAAAGTTATGAGAAAAAAGTCGTGATTGAAAATGGAAGCAACGACGAGCTCAATTCGTGTGACAATGACGCAAACTTGAATCCGTACATTAAGTTGCATATTGTGGTAAGACATTCTCCGTCAATTAATTGTAAATTCAACGTTGTTACCACCCGTTTGAGATCTAAAAATGTCTAGAACCACATTCAAGAATGTATGGTCTCAATACCAACTTTGCTATATTTGTATTGGATACACATACATGAATGTGAATTTTATACGTTTTTATATACTAGGTGGTAATAAAAAAGATTAGTAAATCCACATTCGTGCGCGCACGTGTGTTTGTACAAATATCAGTCATAACTTCACACACAGTTACACCAAGCATATACAATACAATGATATACGATGTTTTAATACAATAAAACATCGTCACAGTCCATTTAATGATACAGGAACACATTTAATAGTAACACATTAACTATTTGTTATAATTGAATAGAGATTCTAAGTGAAAATGACAGATAGTATTCAACGACTATTATTTTCAAACTTATTTTAATTAACACAAAAAATACTAAACATTTTTAATTCATAAATATACTTAACATCTATAATAAGAATTTATTTCAATGCTTATTTAGTTTTTTATTAACCATACATCAACAAATTATATCGATTTCTTTTCTTTATAAATTTAATATCTTCAAAAAAATGTAATGAAAAACATAACAATGCAGATATTTAAAAATAAATAAACTCGAAATCGAACATTGAAAATGGAGCTAATTATCTCCGAATATTTGAAAAGTATTATATAATTTCGATTAAGAATTTTTGTCATGCATTCTAAACGCTATTCTAAACATATTGCGAAAAAAAGAAATGAAAAACGGAAGTAAGGCAACAAAAAACTCTTACATCGCAACAAAATCTAAAAATTACGCTGTAAAAACAAGGTTATCGAGCGCATTTTATATCAGAAAAATAAAAATGTTTACGACTTTATCATTAATTCCTATTGTGGCTGATTTCTTGCTCGTTAACGGTACAATAAATGCTAATTATCTATTATAATTAAACCCCATTCGCGTGCGTCATTCTAACGGAAAAAATGGAAGGACGCGAATTTGAAAAAGCGCGTCAAAAAAATGAGCCTTATTTTGCGTCAATGCAAAGTCGCGGGGCTGATTAATCAATCGGGCAAACGTTGCGGTAAAAACAGCCAATGGAAATAACTCGGGCGGCACGTAAAAAATGAAGGAAAAATGCGCCGGTAACGCACCGTAACGCACCAATGACTTTGCCTGGAACAGAAATGTCCAGTGTTCTTTTTCATTTCGACTAATTTGATTCAACAGTGAAAGTCCTCCTGAATAATGCCGGAGTTCAATGAACGCCAGCTATTTTTTGTCCGTGTTGTTGAGTAAACAACTCAACGCTTTTATTCAAATTTGCAATCACTTTGGTGTGTCTCTTTGGCGTTCAAGGTTTTTAATGCGACTGCGATTTTTCTTCACGTTGCAGGGCTCGGATCCTAGAGTTGCGACATGCCGAGGAAAATTGCAAAACAAAAGGAGCAAGCTCAATCAAGAAATTAACAAGGAGCTGCGATTACGGGCCGGGGCTGAAAATTTATTCAAGTGAGTTGGTCGCGGATGCAATTGCAAAGAATATTATTAATATGACGCGGTTAAGAGATAGGACACTTTTTATAAATGTAATGAAACTCGTAGCAATGAATTTATAGTTGTAATTAATATCAGAACACGCTTCATAACTAGAAGAATTATGTAAATTATTTTTTT
>JABFPK010000679.1:0-14262 GCA_022817445.1 Habroteleia sp. ZL-2020
TTGTTATAATGCATTATGGAAAATAAAACGAATTTATCCTAAAGCATAGGAAATCTTAAGTAATAAAATAAATAAAAATTGCAACTGAGAAAAATCAACGAAATTGTCGATCGATAGTTCGCCTTAAAAATTTTCTTGGAATTATGTCACACGACGTGACAAAACAGCACAAACAAATTGCTGAAGAGTCGCAAAGGCTCTCGTCTATACAGCTTTAGTACTCTCTGACGCAGAAAGTGCAGATATCGAACGACGAGTGCAATGGGCACGCGATTACGTGAACCTGCATTCCTGGATAAGAGAGAAGTGCAGGTTCGCTGTGTCGATGAACCTACAAGACGATAATTTCCTGGCTTTTGTCTAACATTTTTATCTAAGATACTTGTGTAATACAATACCAGTGATATTCAACATTTTCTATACCAAAGACAATGGGTTAGATATGTATTGTGGCAAGATGTAATGACACGGACAATATGTTTAAGCGAATGGGGAAGAAAGTTAAGTAGTTGGCGATTAAGTGACTAGTATTTGATATGAGTGTGTCACGTTCTGTACAACGTTTAAGTTTTCGTTATACAATTCACTCGCTCGAAAAATTGCAGGAAAATAGAAATGAAATGTAAGGTGAAACGCTAAATGAAATTGTTTTATCTTATCATAACATTTATTCGTGACAACTAATAACGTAAATTCAGCATTTCATAAATTTAATGCTTCATCACCAGGAATTATCTTCAACCATATCTCGATTTGATATAGCATCAATAATTGCGTAGAAGTAATATATAGTTATACAGAGAAATGTAACCTACTTACAGAAATGATATTCACACGTACTTGTACAAATATTAATAAATTAAGCGCAGTTTGTTGTTTTTTGCAATTACTTGATTATTTCACAAATAAAAAACGATTATGTGAAATTAACGGTAATGGCGAAGCGACACGAAGATTAATTAATTATTGAGATACGAATAGGTTGAGCGAAATTAAGAAGCCAAGGAAATCGAGCCTCCGAGTTCGTCATTTTTCATCAGCATTTTTTCTGCACGAAATCATAAATGCAAATCAATTTTATTTCATAACATAGTTTTCGTATTCTTGAAAAGAAAGTATATATTTTTTCATGGATCGGTTAAATGCACAACATAAATAAAAATGTTTTATGAGATCTACAATATTGCATGAAGAACAGGTAGAACTTACAAAAATACAAGTTACCGCGTTGAAAAGTCGGACATTTCACTACCTTTAGACGTGCTATGCTCGTTCATGTTATAATTTTTTTATCATTTTCTCACTATAAAATGTCGGGCAGATTGTCAAGTATGATAACTGCATCCTCGTTGTGTACTATGAAAATAACTACACCGCAAAGTGCTCTATTAACTGACGCAACTTTTTTTATGACACTCTTTCATACTTTTTTGCATTTTATGCTCACGTCTTAGATTATGAACAAATAAACTCAAATATCCTGCACGATGGGCATAAGATGCATCTCGTATAAGCTAGTCCGTAGGCGCTAGAGTGAAAGGGTGATGGAAAGTGAAAGATTTTAAGAAAAGAAAAAAATGCCAAGACGAATCAAAAGTCACGCCATATGTAAAGTACAGTTTACGAGGCCGCTGCAGTCGGTTTTTTGGCGCCGGACTTTTTGCACAACTTTATCAATTTCACCGGAGGCATGCCTATGGAGTGACGCAGTATCGCGACACTTCGATCGCACGCTAACAATTTTTCGGATTGTTTTCAAAATATGAAGTGCTTCTGTGCAGGTTTAACCTAATTCTTAACTATTCATCCCCGCCACTAGCTACAGCCCCCACTCCCGCAGCCGTCGTCGCTTCGGCCGCGCGTTGCAACGTTCTAGATCTTTCTATGCAAAGCAAATATGAAAGTTTAGCTGAAAATTGCGTCGCTGTAAAAGGACCAATCCTGCCAGCCGGTTTGACTCGAGTTATGCATCCGATCGATCACGTGCAACGGTGACGCGCATATTTTTTTTGCGTCGCGTCGCGCGGCAAACATTAGCTTGGCCCGTCGATCGACGGAATATTGCATTACATTTACCGAAAATCGACGTAACACCTGAAAGCATTTACGTAACTTTGTATGTACGTTCTGTGCATAAGCTGATGATGAATGATGTTTGCACGCGGTCGCGCAAACGGGCTTAATCAGGGATATATTCGCGAGCAAACCACGCTAGCTTTCGAAGTCGAGGTTCGGCCTTTACACTGACCTAGATATCGCGAATTATGGCTACCGCCTAGACACGACTAATCCAGTTGATTAGTCGTACCGATTGTCTCTATGTCAAACGCATGCACGTGTTACGTAAATCCGGTCCAATTATTTTCGGGCTCCGATCGTGGCGCTTTCTTAGCGCGACAAGCGCCTCCGCGAGAAATTTGGAGAAACCTGCTCGAAAAACATCATCGCCTCTGACTTTCTTTTTCGTTGTGTTTACGCGGATCAAAACGTGTGACCCTTAGCGCCACAGTATCCACGAATCTCTCCAAATTCACCGGATAACTTATTGTAGAAAAGCGGATTTTTGTTCAGTATTTTCAAGATGATCTTCTTTACTTTACTTGCGCGAATTTGTATTGAAAGATTTTTATTTATTTTAATATAAAATAAAAATACGAAATAAAAAATGTTAACAAATTTAAGAATTTAATTTTTTTATAAATTAACAATTTCAATAATTTAAATGATAATCTGTTGTAACTTTTTGGTATTTATTTCTTCATCATAAAGAAAGGATTCATTTTAAAATTATTTATTAATCAAAATAGTTATTCTGTTAAAATAATAAATTAAGTATTTTTAAATAATTAAAGTAATATACTCGTTGCTTGTATCTATTAAACTGTGTGTATCTATTAAAAAATAATTTATTTCACTATTTGAATTTTTTATGGAAGTAAAATCTTTATCTGAGTCTTGTATATAATTTTTATGTTATAAATATTTCAATCCTACTTGGAATAGTGACTACGTTTTGATAGATTTATTTAACCTCTCTCTCACAGTTTCGTTTGTTCAGTTAATCATGAAGGGTCAACATCGCGGTTAGTTGTTTGCCTTGTATTACATCAATATATATCGCATGATTCAATTTCGAATTAGGCCCTTATCATGTAATAACAAAAGCAAGAACATTTTATGTATTGAGATATTATTAAATATACAAATTTATAAAAAAATTAATCTATTAAAATCAAAATTTATGCAAATAATTTTAAAATATGTAATACAATAGTACTTTAGGTATAGTTATATTTTAAAAGTTTTCTTATGATAGTTATGACAATATAAATTAATTTATACATTGAGAAAAAAGTTAGAGTAAGTTTAGCAATATTTTTTTTGGCCCAAGTAGGATATACTTGTATTATATTATATGTATTATATTAATATTTGCTATATTTTATATAGCAAATATTAAATATATTATATAACTATATATATAAACTATGAAATAAATTATAATATCATATATATACATATCAATATCAAATAAATATAATATAATATATAATGAAATATATTATAAATTATGAATCAAAGTGCAATTCGTATCACAAATTATCTTAGAAAATATATCAGATATTGATAAAATACAAGTATATCCCAATTGGGCTAGAAAATATTGCTGAACTTACACTAATTTTTTTACAGTGTAAGCATTTTATAAAAATCTTATAACAAACAATAAATTTAAGAAACAAAAATACAGAGGCAAAATCTCTTTAAATTTTTTGGGATAAAAAGGAAACAATTAAATAATACATATTTATAATATCGTTTTCGTGATTTTCGAAAATAAATAATAAGCAAAATATATAGGCAAAATTACATAAATATTTCTAAAGAATTATCAACTCCTGTTAATGAAATTAATTCATTAAAAGTTTTTTTCACATTTCATTTAATTTTGATGTATATTGACTTAAATTATTATTATTATTATGAAATATAATGTTTAATGAATTTTTTCAAAATGGTTTTTAATCTAATAATATGCAATACTCTTTTATACTACATCTCAAAGACAAAATTATTCAAAAACATTTTTGATATGTTGAAGTTAAAATAAAAAAAATAAATTCTTTTTAAAGGTTGTCATTATTGTACAAAAATTAATCTTTCAAATAAATTTTATACTTTTGTGTAATTATTTTGCAGGTCGTGTAAAATCTGACCATAAATTATGTATAAGTACAGTGTTGGCAGATAACTGGTAAACATACTTTAAATTCAAAAACTTAATTAAATTTCATTATTCATATCAACAAATTAAAACTCATACTCTAATGAAATTTTGAGCAATATATTATTTATTTCTTTACAAAATATTTATTGCGACTGTTATTTTTAATTTTACATGTGCACTTTGCGTACTGTTTGTAGTATAAATTTACTTACATTTATTAATGTATATATTTTTAATAAAAACAATTTGAATCAAGTGTATATTTATTATTATCCTCGTATTACATAAGAAAATTAAATAGAAAAAAAATATTCAATAAAATAAACAATAACAAACACCTTCGACAATAAAACATATTGTGTTTATAAATAAAATATTCTAGTTCTTAAACAATAATATTATTGACTAGTTGTAATTTGTACATTAATTATAATAATATATTATGGATTCCGTAAACGTTAACAAGTAGTGCAAAAAGACATTGTGCACCTTAGTAAATAGAGAACCTTGACAAAAATTTCATAAATATTTGAATAGTGAATTGATATTCTGCAGGTGTCATTTATTTATTATGATGATTAATAAACACAAACAATTCCAAATTCGAAAATATTTCAAAAAAATAAATTGTTTACAATATGAGGAATCATGATTTTTTATGGAACAAATTTAATTGAATTTCGTTTGAAAGGAAACAAAAAATATTTTATTTAATTTAATGTTAAAATGTTATAACATTCGACGAAAATGTGAAATGCCCATTCAGGGTGCATTTACTTTCTATACGATGTATGGAACTGCCGTTGGCACTTATCAACATTAAGGTTATTTTCGCCACTAAATCGCATGCGCAATGGGCCACTCATTATACTCGTTACAAAAAATATAGTGATCCAACACTTCTGATTGCAGCACTTGGTTTCGCTTCGTCCTTCAAACATCACATTCGTTGGCAATCCTCAACCTTATTGTTTCACAATATACGATATTTTCATATCAGTATCATAATAATTATTGTACTTGAATATTAACTCAATGACATAATTTATATTAATAATCACTGAATGCAACCGTTACCTACACGAAGAAAAATAATATTTAAAATTCTACCATATTTTCTAGATTTCTCGGACTACTGGAAACAAACTAAAAAATGTATTAGACAGAATGGTAAAATTTGTTACGTTTTCAGGGAGATATAAATAGGCACATATTAAATATTTCTAGAACTTGTAATCATTTTTACCATGCTGTCTAATACAATTTTTAATTTGTTTCCAATAGTCCAAAAAATGTAAAGAATATAGTAAAATTTTAAATATTATTTTTCTCCGCATAAATACTTAGAAACAGATTGTACAATATTTTTATACACACACATTGTCAATCATTATTCGCGTTAACCAAATTTGATATATTTAAAACGAATTTTAAATAAATTATTGAAGTGATCGCTGAAAAGCTTTACAATAAATGTAAAAACTTTCCAATTGAAAACATTCGTAATTAAAAATATGTTTGTTTCGTTGCTGTGTGAAAGGAGAACATTTACTTCGAAAAATATTTTCCTGTGTACAATAAATATTATATTTCCCATAAAAAAGATAAATTTGATTTGCTTGAAATATATATTTTTTGTCGAAGTTGTTTTTAGAGTGTTTGTCAGAATATAAAAATGAATTCTTTTGTATATTAAAATAAAACGAAGATGTTGCCGAGTACGCGTTGCAAGATGAAAACAACCAAAAAAGTTAATCAAAATCCTAAAATATCGCTCAACATTATATCGCAAACATGAATAAAATACATATAAGTCTGGAGTTGAGATTTTTTCGAGATAAGTAAATGTGAATATTTTCTATCAATAATTTTCGATAGAGAAGATTTGCATAATACTCGCGGAGCATAGTGTTGACGTTACGTCGACTTCATTCCGGGTTCCGGTGATCAGATTAAATTTAATCAAGTTTTATATGTTCGGTCTCGTAACGGTATGTTGCTTGTGCAGGTCGTAATTTACACAAGCAATTAAAGTAACGACGCAGTTCGGTTTCGCGAAAAATTCCACAAATGAATAAAATATTGTTGCCGGGAGAAGTTCTAATTATCGATGGCAACCAGATTATTATTGCTGGACAGGACAACGCAGCACGCTTTATAACTTAGTTAATGCGAATTTAATTAGCTCGAATCAAATATTCCGCCTCCCGGCAAACCGGACGCGGAAGTACCTCGGCGTAAGTGCGTTCTCGCCAGGCATTGATTTAATCTATGTATCTACATGAGAGATGCATGCACTATCGCGAAAGCTGTTGCAGTTTCTACGATAATATGCGTAATAACTCGTCTTCCATTTAATATGCAAAATACACTGTATTTCACTAATACAAATAATCGATAACGTTATTGAGAGGTTACGGCTTTTAGACGGAAAACCTATATGAAAATGTGGATTTACCGTGTGAACTTTTATGATTGGTTCTTTAGGATGCTAACTTAAAGAGATTTACTTCGATTACGTATTACAAGAAGCGAGAAAAATTTATAAGTAAATCCAAAATGCAACGAGTAATGAAATAGAATTCTTAATTTGTTTGGCATCATTTTATAAACAAAAAGAATTGATTGAACAAAAAGAAAATATTTTCTGCGTTTATTACTTTGTTCAACGAATGTAAATAAAAGGCATCTTTTGAAAATGCTACGTGTAATAAAATCTGTAATGTAATCACCTGACATCAATAATTCTATTTCTTCTTGTAAAATCAAATATTTAATTCCGAATTTCAAAGTCAATTAATGTCGAAGTCATTTTAAATAAGTTATAATTGCAATATTGTTTAAAGAGTAACTGAATTATATCATTTTTCCTGCTTTTGTATATTTGTAAAAAAATACATATAATTACAAATAGTAATGATTATTTATATTTTTGATATTACGTCGAAAATGCATATATAAATATAAATAACATTTGAATTGTTTGTAGTAAGTAAATTAGAAAATTAAATAATATATCAACATCTTAAATTGATTATTACCGCTGTTATTTGAAATGTAGTTTTATGATCAACGACTGAAATACATAAAACATTGACATTAACTTTAGATGGTCGCATAAAAAACTGCTGTACATGTCAATTTCCTATTTTAAATCTGCAACAATTCTCAATTATTAATTGTAACTACGAGTATGTACTGTTTTTTTATTCTCCCTACTAAGACTTTTAGATTTAGTTTGCAAAATGTTAAAGTTCTTTTGATTGTTTTAAAATGGGTATGTTCAATTGATAAACAAACACGTTTAACAGAGAAATTGGAATATAATGCTCAATATAATTTGCACTAACAAAATTTCGTTTTGGATTTAAAGGTCGACATCGTAAACATCTAATAAACTTAATAAAAATTAAATAATGAATATTTTAAATTAAATTTAATTTAATTTGCTGACGTGTCCAAATTTAAAATTTATTTTAAATTTAATGTTTAAAAATAAAATTAAGGTATTTTTGCAGTTTGATTTCAAATATCTTAATTATTTTCTCTCTTGCTCTCTCTCTCTCTCTCTCTCTCTCTCTCTCTCTCTCTCTGTCAAAAAATTCTTTTCTTTATGAAATAAACATGCATATTCAAAAATTACTAATATTTATACTGTAAAATTTGTTTAGATAATTAATTGAAGTAATTTATTTATAATTATCATGTAATTGAAATAATAATAATAAAAAACTATATTATAGATATCCATAGTTATTAATATTACATATTTTATTTTTTATAATCTGCAATCAGGAAATGATATCGAATGTAGAGAAAGAGGGAAAAAGATAGGTATAAAAAGAGAAAGATGAATGATATGTGGATAACTAAATTTGATATCATTCGTGCGTCAATTTGTAAAATGAAACCGTTTTTTAAAACTTTCTACGACGGCACTGAAAAATCACAGAAACGTGAAAAAGTAATGCGTAACAGAAAAATAACAGTAACAGTACCAACGTGATAAATAATTCGGTTTATTTCAACGCGGTTGTTTGCTAATGACGCGTTATGCGATAGTTAAATTCAACGGCATTGTGTGTGTTGCGATTAAATCGATTTCAAATTGACCTCTCGACGTACGTATGCAATTTATATATCACGCGAAACAATGGTAATACAACTCAAGTCAAGTCCGCCTCTTCCTGTCTCACGGAAGAATTCTATTCCGGGTTTTCCAGTACGGAAGTTGTTTTACTTTAGCCCTCGAAACTTTCATTCCTACAACATTTATCATCAATCATAATAGTTTTCAATACTTTCAATCATAATTAAATAAAGGAACGAGATCGTGTCGCCATTATTGTCGACCTAACGTTGCAAACCTTTCTACAAGATCTTCATTTAATAAATAAATAAATACATATGTAAATAAATGTCAAATATATAAATATATAATTTAAACTATTCATTTAATGGAAGAAAAAGAATTATATAAATCACTATCTTAGTTAGAGAGTGAGGATATATTTGAACAATACGAAAAACACCATTTTAGATAGTAAAATATATCCATATATACTTCTAAATAAGTGTTGGAAAACAATTAAATATTACAATTTTTTATAGTAGTTCTTAGTTTTTAAAAGTATATTCATGCTGTATCAGTAACGTTAGTAATTTTTATAACTCTTTTTTCTCAGCGTAGTAAATATAAAACTAAAATTTGTTAACAAATATTTACAATTTTCGAATATTGATTTTGTTAATTTGAAGTAAATATTATAAACTGTAAATATAAAATATATAGAATTATGAAATTATAGCATTTCTGTATTCTTTCATTAGAGCAAAACAATCATAAATCTAAATCGTTTACTATGTCGTTATTAATACATTATTGTCTTCATTAAGTTTCGACTTTATTTTTAAATTACTTTTCAAAATGTTTCCTCACGGAACTCGAGGTAAAACGAATATTCGCGTGAGAAGTGGAGAATACAATTTTTGCTCAATTGCGGTTAAATATCGTGGCGAACGCATTTTTTTGTAGCACAACTTCTAAGGTCAGAGTTATGCAACGATTGATCGGCGCCGCGCGGCACTTCCCGCAAGAACACTTCCGCAAGAAAACGTGATTTCCCCTATAATCGGTCGAATTGTAATATCTCGGTGAGGGTACTGTGCGTGACGCTGTCAGTAGCGCGTTTGGAAATCGTGAAAATAAGAGACCAGAGCATGCCAATTATAGTCATTTCAAAAGTTTTCGCGCAAAACTTGGCACAAAACCATTGACCCACCGCGCGGTGACACGAATACGCGCACTTTTTTCGTAACCGATCGTTACATCGCTTTTTATATTTACGCTCTGCTGAAAATAATTTGCCACGTGTCATGAGTGCGATTTAAATTGTTCAATTGTGTTATTTATCTCGATGCCGCTTCGTAACGGTTTTTTTATCTGATTTAGCTTTTATTACTGTTAAATATATGGAAACAAACCCTTGGTATATTTTAAACTTCCGTTTTTTAGTTATCATGAATAATGATAGGATCATCGAAAACGATTAATTACTTCGGTAAAAGTACACTGGTTTTCCAACTATTCACAATGTCAAGGTTTTGTACCAATTTTTACCTCGGTTGCGATATTCGAGACTAATCAGGTTGGTTTCCAATGCTAATTATCTAAGGGTAATTATAAACATTACAGACTGAAACTTTAACACAATAAAAATAGAGAATCAGTTTTTTTTGTTTATTATTTTCAACTTCCTGAATTCAATTTATTTAATTCTACTTCCGTTTATATAGAAATTTTGTTTAAAATATGTTATTTTATTTTTGTATTAGATATATTATTTTTTTACTAAATATACTATTTTTTAAAAAAGTCCAAAGTACCCAAAGATATGAAAATTATTTATTTCCTTTTTTTATATTTAATTACAATTTTATGATTTTTAAAGTAAATCTTTATGTATGAATTTTTATTTTTGATTTTATTCTCGAAGTTTATTTTATTTTCTCGATCATTTACAATGTTACTTTTTTTTATTTTAAGAGCAATTTAAATGCGACGAATAAATATATTTGTATTTTTCAAAAATGCAGAATTCCAAAAAAATCGGTAAGGATTCAAGTGGGAATTATTTTTTGCAAAATAATAGTTTCAAAAATAGCATTAATTACGGTTTAGTTTTCAAAGCTAACGATCTAAAATTTTTATTTTCGTTATATTTAATAAGAGTATTTGTGAAAAAAATGAGTTTATACAATTTTTAAAAACGGTTCTAATTAACATTTTCTTGTTGAAAATCAAGTTGAAATATAATGTAAATTTTATGTTCAAACTGATATTAATTTATTTTTATTGAGATTGCATAATCAAACGTCACAACGTAAAAATTTCGTGCTATAAATTGTTAAAACTATTTTAACGACGTTGTTGTAACTGAAATTAAGAAGCACTTCCGTAGTAAAGCAAAAAAAAATACATTGAGAGTACAGTTAAAGTACATATAAATCAAGTTTAAAATATTTTTTGTTTTCCGAAAAAGGAACGTAATTTTTTTATACAACATATCAATGCACAAAAAATGTTTGAATGTCTCTTTTATTTGTATCTTTCTTCTTCAATGAAGAAAAAATAGTAGTTAATATGCAAACGATAAGTGTTCCGAAATTAAAATTAAGGAATCCAGGGATTGAATTTATCATCTTTTTCCTGCATATTTATGTGAATATTTAGTCGGTGAACTGATGCAATAGACGAATCGAACCTAAGAAATGTTATCGTACAAATGAAAATGTATATAACGGAAAAAGAAAAAGGGGAATGAAATTATGTAAAAACATGTCGTTGTGAGAAAGCTCGCGCAAGAAAATCGACAATCTATATCGGAGCGAGCGTTATATCAAATTCACGTTAGTAATAAGCCATAAACGTGCGTGTGTCTAGGAGAAAATGTCGTCGGCAAAAGTAGCCGCGAGTAAATAAATGCCGCGACCGATAGAGATTCGATCACGGATTAACGTGCAAGGGTGGCGCGACGGCAAGTCATCGCTGTCTAATGAGAAAAACTCGATCACCGAGACTCGGCGAGTTGCGCGAACGACCTCGAACTTCCTACTTTGAAGTCGCGCGGCATTCCATCGTATGACGATTAACTTGAGACAGATGGTTCCCCTTAACTCGCGCCGAGTCTCGCCTGCTCGGACATATAACACCTATATAAAGTTAAGGCCAAGCAGGCTGGAGAAAGCGCACTCCGATAGATACTTCTCTTCCCTCTTTCGCGTCACTTGGCGCGTTAGCTACTACTGAGCGCACGCACACACACAATACACACATTCTTTCCCGTTTTCATATATCCATTTCGACGTTTCTGCTTAAAACCGGCGTACGATTTAATTAACGCACTTTATTATTTAGCGTAATGTAATTACTTGTCCAAATAACAAACAAATTTAATTTACACGTTTCGAAGTTAGCAACGCGAAGTTACAAAACTAATCCCTTACCAAAATTCTGAAATTATTTTGAACGTTAGTAATTTAAATATGACATTAAACTAAGGCAAAGGAAAGTTTGTTTTTCCGCGTAGTATATGCTTTTTTATATAAATTTTATAATGTACTGTAAATAATAAACTGAGAGTCTGATGTGGTACAAAATAACGTGCATCAATTTTCATTTTTTATCTAATAGATTTATGAGTTTAGGATACAAATTTAGACGATTCATTAATTTATGTAAATGGATGGAACAGAAATCAAACAGAAGCGGTCTTACGGGTTTTTTCTTCCAATATTATTTGGTTAATATTGACATTCGGCATTACCTGTATCATGGAAATGTATTATGAAACAATTTTGTTACATTTTAAAAGTCATAGATACCGAACAGGTCAATATATATAAAATTTAATACTATACACATAGATAAAAACTAAATATACCCGACGGCATATATATAAATTAAAATTTATTATGAAAAATGCTAGTAGTAAATGAAAAAATTGCTAGAGCTGATAATATAAAGTAATACTAGTTCAGTACTTGGACCTGTAAATACAATTAATTAATGAGAGTTTACTGAACATACCATCTTGTAAATATTTTTTTAGTTTAAATTTAAAATAAACTCTGAACAAAAGTTAATTGGAATATAATTAGTGAATTAAATCGTGAAAAATTAGTTTTGATTCGAGCCAAGAGTTTTCTCCTTTTTTTTATGATGTTAATACCATTTAAAGTGTTTTTTCAGTATGAGTTCAGTAGAGATTTAAACGAAGTTCAAATCTGTAAAAGGAAACCAAGGAAATTGATATTTAGATAACTTTACAAAATGCTAGATATACGATTAACAATATTCATAAAATATTTTTTATATCTTAATACATTTTTTTACTAAAGAAAAAACCTGAATATTTAATTATTGTCATTAATACTTGTCATCAACATTTAATTTTGATTGGATTAATTAATAATTTCTAATAATTAATTAATTTATTTTTAATGAGCTTTTATAATTGCAAGTTTATTTGTTTCTTGATTCTTTAAACAAATGTAACAGCTATTACATATGTAAATAATGGAATTAGTTCCAACTAAACAAATTTAAATTTTCATTAAATATATATGAATGTTGAAGGTATGATGTTAATAAATAATTTGGTAATTATAATGTCAGTAGTTACTGTATTCTTATATTACTAGATCAATTTTTGTACATGCAAAATTTGGAAAAAGTATTTGGAATTAAAGGTATATTACAATTTAATTTATGATTTTATTATATTATTTATAGTGATTGATTTTTACTGGTAACATTAGTAGAATTGCACTTTATTTATGAAATATATCATTCGATATATACACATAATCAACAAAAAATATTTATTTTATAATTTAAATGATAAATTCACATGATTAATTCTATTATTTTTCATTTATAAACAAGTAAAGAAAAATAAAGTAATATGTATTATTGGTAATAAAATTGAAGCAAAAAAGTAATAAATTGCAAACATAAATCCAGTGTAAACAAAATAGAATAAATTGTTACACTTTTAACATTAAAATAGATTTACGGTTAAAGTAGATCGTATTTTGTTACATATTCGTAAAGCTCTCGATTTTTTTATTATTGAAAAAAATATACTAATTAAAATTGCTAAACTTTATGACAATAAAGTTTCTCGCATTATTACTGCATATTAAAATATAAATTAAATTCTTCTCTGATTACGTTTTGAAATTATTTTTTAATTTGTGTAAAAAAATAAACGTTTTTAAATAAAATGAGAAATATCCATTTTGTGTATATATAACCTAAAATGAGTTCAATAGGTAAGAATGTTTGTACTATTATTACATGCTATGCAAAAATGCTATAAACAAATTAATTATATATAATTAATATAAATAATTTCCATTTAAAATGTAAAAGATTAAGTATTATTAAAAATAACCTTATACTTAAGACAATTACAAACTAATGCATAGCAACGTCGTAAAGTTAAAGTAGATATTATAAATAGAATTTGGAACGTATTATGCAATAATTAGTACGTTTAGTTTGTTCTTGTTTCTTCGATTATGTACATATATTATTTTAATTGTTACTGTAAACAATAAAAATAAATGAATACATATTTACAAAATCGTAATTTACAGTTTGAGGTAAAACGAGATACACAGCACCTATGCCAGAAATGACCTGACCTATCTTTCTAACCATTTTGCATCAATAGAAGTGTTTACTACATATTTTTCTATTTAGTTTTCATTTTAAACGATTATTTAATCAATGTTTAAGCTTTCGATATTGATTTTATATTTAAAAACAATTGCTGTACGAGCATTTTTATTCATACATTTTTATATAAATAAAATTATAATCTTGGATTATCAATTCAAAAATGTGCAGCAAAAAATCTCAACAACGAAATTATTTTAAATTATATAACATAACGAGCAGAAGTTTATAAATTAATGAGAGAATCATATTAAATGATAATAAAATTTAAAAAATATCAGTACATATG
>JABFPK010000680.1:0-14256 GCA_022817445.1 Habroteleia sp. ZL-2020
CAGAAATTCTGCACGTCTATATATGTGAAAATCCCATTTCACAGAATTAAAATTGAATATCCATAGACATCATCGAGCCTCCATAAATCCAAAAATATAGCAATTGAAAAACAATCCTGTGATGCTCGGAATCGTACGTCCAACGGTCACAGCTTAAAACCAACAGTCATTTAGGTTCAGAATTTCCCTCACAATAATACTTAATATCGAAACCTCTTCCTACAATTTATAATAATTAGTCACACACAACACTAATATTACAATATCTATAGATATAACAAAATTTTTACCGAGGTTTACGAAAATTGCTAGTTCTTGCCACTATATATATCACTTATTAGCAGAACTTAATCGCGTTCTTGCCGGCACAAACGTATTTCAAAATCTAACGACTGTGGTCAATCGACTTATCGTCACATACATTCATACACACATACCGCGTTGATCTTGCTTTCCGAAATATTACTACCTATTCCAAATACATGTATTTTCGATCGTCGTACTTTTTCCAAAACATAAAATTAATCATTACAAACGAAAATATTTCTTTCAGTAAACATTGAGAAATATGGAATATATTTCTAAAATGCATAATACTCGTACTTACAAAATTTGTTTGCTCCTTCTTCGTTTTGTAAGTTCTACAACTTTATCCGATGAGAAAAATATTTACTGCAACAAAAATAATTAATTAATGGCATTAAATTAATATTAAAAAATCTTTTCAAATTCTAAAGTAATTTAATTATAAAAAATGTGTTTATAGCAGAGTTAATTGCACAAAGAAATAATAAGTATAAAATAATGGAAAATCATAAAACAGATTGAAAGGAATATTAATATTCCAAAAATAAAAGCGATTCTCTCACCAATTTAGTCGAAAATTGTGCTTGATATTCGCTACAAAGACATATGACATTTAATTTTAAATAAAGAAAAATTAATATTAGAATAATTTTTCTGTCTATAAATTAATTAGTAAATAATGATTAAATTTATCTTTAATGACAATTAAATTTATTTCTTATACATATGATGCTTGTAAGATATATAATTTAAAAAATATAAGGTACCAAATTTATTATTCTGAAAATTGTATGACTTTAATTTACATATATCGTGAATTTTTAAAAATTACGACATAAATTATATTATTACAATTATTAATCTATCAATCTAAAGTAATAGAAATTTAAAATCTTAGTAG
The DNA here is from genome assembly GCA_022817445.1 of Habroteleia sp. ZL-2020. Lineage (NCBI taxonomy): Eukaryota > Metazoa > Arthropoda > Insecta > Hymenoptera > Scelionidae > Habroteleia > Habroteleia sp. ZL-2020. The sequence continues at coordinate 1,208 of JABFPK010000680.1, forward strand.
TAATTTTGTTTTGTGTCAGGCAGATGACATACCATAGTAGCATTAAATTTATTAAAAGATAAATTTGGTTTTGTTTATTGAAAAAAATCCTTTCTTATTTTAGTTGTAAAATTTTGTTCTTCATTCGCAAAGAAAGTTTTATTTTGATAATCAATTTCGAAAGAAACCGAAACTATTTGTAAAGCAAATGTACAACCGATAAAAAAATATAATTCTTAAATTTCTTATCGAGAAATTGTGACACAGACGCATATATAACTGACACTTCAAGAAATTTAAAACACTAAAATTCAGTATCTCTTCCAAATAAGTATTCGTTCGTCATTATTCTATTATGTATAAAAAGAATATATAAACATTCAGCAAACTTTCTTCGAATTTCAAATTAAAGAGTCATGTCGAAAATTAAAATTTTATTCTTAATTTTCTCCTTTCTCTCGGTAAGATATTTAATAAAACTCTTGAAAATTTTAAATATTTTGATTTATTTAATAAAATTTAGATCTAAATGAGGTTTATATGCAATAAGTAATTAAATATTTTTTCACTTTAATAATTTTGTTAGTTTTCATTTTCTAAATTTAATTGAAAAATTAAATAATTTGATATTTATTTCTATAGATTGCATCATTCCATCTTGCTAAATGTGAAAAAGTCCCACAGGAGGTTGAACATGTTGCAAATGACTTAATTTCGCAGATAGATGATGCTCTAACTCAGTTAGAAAATGGGTTTGAAAATATTCAGAATACCACTTGGGACAAAATTAATGATTTCAAACTGAAAGCCAAAGTTCAAGTCGGTAAATTTCGTAAATATGTGAAGACTTCTGCAGACAAGGTTAGTCACATATCAAAATTACAGAATTAATTAGTCTCTTTACATTATCCACAATTTTCAAATTAAAAAACATAACTTTAGACAATCAAATAAAACTTTTTCAAATATTTCAGTTGGAAGTATCTCTTTGCAATTTTGTCGGCTACAACATAAGCGAAACAACGTGTAATTTAGTTGGAAAGTTTCGAAATCAAGCAATAAAAGTTTTTGATAATGTAAAATCTTGCATAAACAAAACAATAGAAACGGGAATTTCTCGTGCTCGAAATATTTCCGATGCCGGAAATGACATCAAAAATGTTTTGCGTAATAACAGGAAAGATGTCATAGCTTGTAAAAACAATGTATCCAACATAGCAGTTACTCTAAACTGCATTTCAAAGGTAAGCTATTAAAAACATAGTTTTCGATTTCATTTTATAACAAATTAAAAGTAGAAGTAAAATAAGAATGAATCAATAAAGTATTCGATAAAATTGTATCAATGCATTTTCTTATTATAATAAGAATATAATTCTCTGGGGAACTTATTTAAAAATATTATAATTATGTTTGAAACATAATTCATGAACTTCATCTGATTCACTAATTACTTTATAAAGTTTATAGATAACTTCAATTATAAAGTTATCGCAATTAATCTCGTTTTGGTTGGCTTAGACTTTATCAATGAAACTCCAGACTTAGATCAACTTGAATCTCTAGATATTTTTTTATTTCGTGTATTTTATAGTACATTAATTATGGTAATAGTAAAAATGTAATGAAACAACAAGATTTAACTGGAACAAACGATTCTAACAGAGAATTAATGAAACATGATATTGAATTACAAATATTTTACTTCAGATAAAATAATCAATTATTACCAAATTATAATTGTTGTCAACTGTGTTTGATTTATTGTTGCACGAAATTTAAATCACTTATCGTAACAATATTAACTAATTAAAATAGATATATAGTTTTAACCTTTTAAAATAATGATCGATAACAAAGCGTGTTTTTTAACGTTCTATAATGTAATTGAATTTTTCATTAGATTTTGTAAGTCGAATTTAAAAGCAACTAAAAATCTCATGACAATCAACTTATTTCGTATTTATATTAACACCATTACGTTAATGCAATAACATTTTGTTTATTTTAATATTATAGTATATTTATTATACTATTATATTATAGTTATTTTATATCATATGTTGATAAATGAAAAGAGGAATGCATTTAAATTTTACTATCTCAGATAGTAATTTTCTTAATTTTTGAAAGAATATATCCCTACTGTACTAGTAAACCTAGTAATTTGTATAATTCATTTTTCTCTAAATGTAAAAATTTGTTTTGCTTCTCTATTAGCGTAAATTTATTAGTTTTATTTCTGATTGCAATTTCAGGTTTCAAATAGCACAAAACAGATTAAGAAAAAGATTCCTGTCGTGACGATGAACTTCACCGAATTGCGTTCCGAAATGTCTAGTTTCCCAGCAAAATTGCGCAAGTGTGCAGTACGTGGTGGCAGAACTATTCGGTCCTATTACAAAAATGTGATCTCGAAATTCCCTGAATGTCTCCGAAATAAAGCTACGAATTTTTTGAACAACGTCACGTCAACCCCTCCAAAACCAAACGTCAAAATCCAAAATAATATTCAGTTAATATTGCAAAAGATTATACCTATGAAACGCCACGAAAAGAAATATAAAATTTGATATATACACATATGTTCAAATAGATTTAATAAAATTATTAAATTAAATTTAATTTAATTTTATTTATTGTCCTTTTTGATTTTCTTAATTACTGAATAATAAAATTATATTTTTATAAGAATATAATATTTAATATAAATTAATAATGTATTTTAAAATGAAAGCAGATTATAATATTATGGTACTTTATAATTTATATTATAAACTCTATATTACTTTAATTAATAAGCAGCGAATAATTTTATTTGCATAAATTGACCCAACTTATTACTTTGAAAATTATATATTTTTAACAAATTGTGCAATTTTTACATTTACTTCCAATTCATTCAATTTTTTTAAATCAATTTGACTTGATTGTATACAAAAATTAAAAATGGAACTACCAAACTTGTATAAAATTATCCGTTTCTACTACATACTGTCAAGCCAAGAAATTATGTCTAAATAAAATATAGATTACGAAATTGATAGAATGTCATGCGTGACAAATTTGTTTGGCTTTTAATAATTTCTAGGAACATTCGTATCGCATATCAGTTTATATGAATATGAAAAGTTAAACCAGATAAATCAATGAATTCATTCATTTTTATATTAATACGAAATATATTTATGTGCATATAAACATATAATATCTGTAATAATTATGCTATCTTTACCACAGAAATTAATATTGCTTGTTTTTATAATATTTGACTAAAGATTACAAAGCCGAAAATAAATTTGACATATTATATCATGATTTTAAATTACTTTAATCAGAATGTATAAAATTAGGCTATTTTATCAAATTTTAAAAGTTTGATTACAAAAAGTTATAACTCACACACACACACACACACATATTCAAAACTTTCATCTTTAAATATGATTATATACACTTATATAACAAGATATTTTTGTCTACATGTAATAAATAATCAATTTTGTTTTTTAATATTTGACATAAAAATAAATTAAAACTATGTATATACGACAGTTAAGAATATATATTTTAGAGAAAATTGGTTCAGTACTATAATGGGTATACAATTTCATTACACAAAGATTCAAATGAACTCCATTTGTACCAAGAAGAAATTTCTAAAATTCTGTCTTAATTGTCCAAAAATATTTGTCTTGTATTAATCTATTTTATTCTATAAATAGTGGTAATTAACCACAAAAAAACTCGTATACCACAATCTTAAAAATATATAGATTGATTCAAGAAGTTGACAATTTTGGTCAACTAATTTTATGTAAATCTGTATTTACATTGAATGAAGAATGTTAATAATCACCTCAAAGTTTACGAAATTTTGACTGAATCATTGAAAAATATTGCTTTAAAATAAAAAATGTTGAATCAAAACTTACAAATGTCACCTCCAGATTTAAGATGTGCCGATGCTGTTGTTAGATTGCACGACCAAAATATCACCATCTTGTAACCATCCTAATACCAAAGAAAACTTTAAAATATTCTAGTTACATTTAATACTTTGAGAATGTTTTCAAAAAGCTCCAAAAATATGACACGTTATTTATATTATTAGAACAAATTTTCTAAATGTCGAAAAACCAGATTGTAAACATTTTGACTCAAAGTGTTTGCAACCTGCAGGTATTAAATTTTGAGTCAAGATGTACTCCTTTTGGAAAAAAATCAAAATGGATTATAGCTTGAATCATGATTTTATGGTGAACACTTAAAAGACAAATCACATTTGCAAGAACGCGGAACACGATCGTTTATTAAAGTCTAGTTAGCATTTTTGTAGTAACCATATAAGAGATGTTACGATCTTTACTCGGTAAAATTTGAGACCCAACTGCACTTTTGTTTCGATCAGAATTTCAGATACGTATCATTTGTTTAGAAATTTGAAGAAAGAGTAGGAATTAAAATTATTACCATTAATAAGAATGTGATAAAATGTCTAAACTTTCTCAAATTCAGAGCAACTAACGAAGATAAGAAAGACTCTTTTGTCAGGAAGTTTTCTCAGAACGAAAGAGTACTCGACGAATTTGCCGTACATAAACAATAGGACTATTTGTATGGAAATCGACTTCTAAAAGTATTTGACGTCTAAAAATATTCGTAGCATAATTTTACGAATTTAATTTCTATATTACTTTACAACAATTTATTTTATTGACTTGAACTGTTATACACAAACTATTCCAAATTTATAGTTTCCAAATATTAATAATTTATATAACCAAGTTGAAGCAGCATTTTCAATAATATACTGCAACAATTATAAATGAGGTACTGTAATTAGATTTTGTGTTATAGTTTATGTAGCATAAGCGTTAACAGTTGCCAAAAGAGCAATAATTATGTGACAAGTTAGATATAAGAAGGTTCAACAAACTAATTTCTGTTTGTGTACTGAAAAATTGTTATGTTTGTTGTAGATTGTTCTGATTTGTTATGTTGCATTGTTATGATTTGTTATAGAAATTTATATTAAATCAGTTTGTTATAAAAAAGAAATGAACTCGATAAGCAAATGAATCGGAAAACATGAAACCGCCTTTTCTCCACTTGAAACAATTTATTCATTTCAAACCAGTTTCTTGTATCTGAAAAAGTATCTTACATCGATTTCAAACTTCTTTTTATTGACTTTAAAGTATTTAAAATGAAATTTATAGCAAAATAATAAATTAACAGGGCGATTAAATTGATTTTCTCACTTTTTTACATATTGCCAATAAGTTTCAATCATACTTAAAATATTTCAATGAAACAAACTTGCAACTCGCTTTTTTGAGATGAACAAACGAGTTACGACACTTTCTGCTAATATAAGTTAAAAAAACTAAATAACGCATCATTGTGTATGCAACCTCCCAATATGAACAAATCGATGCTACTCATCAATATAAAAATATACATTAAAAAGGTATAATAACTACGTAATTGTTAAAATTACTTTCTAAATCATAAATGAGTAATTTTTAGGAAATATCTATTTTGTAGATATCTAAAAGTATAGTTGTAGTTCACAATATTATATATTTATAAAATATTATATGCATAATATAATATAATATTTATACAATACATACACTGAGAAAAGTTAGTGCAAGTTTAGCAATATTTTCTAGCCTAACTGGGATATACTTGAATTATATCAATATCTGATATAATTTCTAAGATAATTTACGATACGAATTGCACTTTGATTCATAATTGTAATATATTAATTTATAAAATATAGGAAATATGAATATAATGCAAGTATATCCTATTTGGGCTAGAAAATATTGCTAAACTTACACTAATTTTTTTCTCATTGTATATATTTATATAATGAACATTGTAATTAACAATTTACTTTTAATATTATATTGCATTATATATATTCTTTTTTTTTAGTTTTGTAATTTCATTTTTGCAGTGTATAATTGCACGAGAAACCACATGCTTATCCTCTATAATACAAAAGAAATAAAATGTATACAAATTGAATTACGAATCATGGAAACCGATTTCACTCGAAAAACAAGCGTTTTTGAAGCGTTCTTGAAGCGTTCTGAGGAGAACAAAACGCCATGAAAGTGTTCAAAAAATGTTTTCGCGTTTTACTGATTTAATATTTATATGTAAGTTATTTAAAATTTGCATACATTCTTCCTCATTTAAAAGTTGTTCAACAATTTCAATATTTCCATTTTCGATAAGTAGTACTACATTCACATTTCACTTTAAATTGTTAACTACTTCTATGGTGTTTTACAACATGATTAATAAATTTTTTTGAGACACAACTGTATTATAATCACACAATAAATATTTATATCTAGACATTTTTATTATTTTGGAATAATGTCACAATTATATCAACTCTAGCATAACGATTTATAGATTATTTCTGATAAAAACGTTTCATGTGTTTTCCCAAGAACGCTTAAAGTGTTTTAATCGGAAAACGTTTTAAGTGTTCTAAAAAAGCTTCAAAAGCGTTATGCACAGAACACTAGTTTTTGCAGTGATTGCGAAAGATGTTTTAAATAAAACAATTATTATAATAGATCGGTTATCGTGTGGATGAATTTGGAATAATTTACCGAATCGATTAATTCTATTAATAGAACCCGCAACGAATTACTTTCGTTATACGAAATACGAAAAATGTAGGTTATCGCGATGATGTTTAAAATAAGAGAACGTGCTTGGTGTAATGAAAAATAAATACAAAGGTACTTGCATATATCAATTACTCAAATTTTCATGAAATTAAAGTATTCGAAAAATGTATAATTTACTCCAATTTGTCTGTTACTTTTTGAATAATAAACAATATTTTAAAAGTTATCTTAATTGTTTTATATATATTTTTATATATAAAATATATATTATAAATATATATATATATATTATAAAATATATATATATTATTTTTATAAATACGCACTACAAAAATTCTACAAAAAATTATTTATTAATTATTTATTATTAACACAAAGATTTATTCAAAATGTACAAATAAAAACTTAATAAAGATAAACGTAACATCTTAAAAATTCAAAGTCAAAAATACATATTTTTATTACATTATAAGCATTAATTATATAAATTAACTGTTACAGCCCTAATAATTTTCAAATTAAATTATAATGTAAAAAGAAACTGAAACTGAGAAATTTTAACGTATTACAAATTATAATTGTGAAATGAGATTACCTGTACTTCCACGTGTATTACTAGATTATATATTGACAAATATTTGAATTATCGAAATTTAAATTTTTCAAATAGTATTTCATCAATATAACGATAAAACAGTTTGTTTTGTTATCGATCAATATTGGAACAAATCTTTAGATTTAATAACATCAATCATTATTCCTTATAAATGTCTATTCATTTCATAATATTTTTACTTTTCAAATATATGAAAAACAATAAATAAAACTATATAAAAAATTTATTGAGAAATATGAAAAAAGATAAATCTAAATTTAAATATATAATTAACATAAAACTGATTTTCTAGAAGCGTTTTACTGCTACAATTTATTTAAATTTAAATTATTAAAATTTATTGTTTTAATGATTTCTTTTAAGAATAATCAATAAAATTAATATAAGAGAAACAGTTTTTTTTAAATACAATTTCAATACTATTCTGAATTCAAAACGGTATGTAAATTGTTTATATTATATACACTCGAGGAAAAAAAGAAGAAAAGCCAAAAGTGTAAAAAAATGTCCGACTTTTTGAACTTGTACTGCAGTAAAAAAGCTTCAATGGATTTTTTTAGCTTCAGTTGGCTATTAGAGTGATAAAGTTTATTGGTTTTCCTTCAATTCACACAAAAATTCAAGTTCCTAGGATTTTTTGATACGAAGTTATGCATTTTTGAAATTTATTAACCACCTCGCGGTGCATATCGGATAAAGCTGGTAAAAAATTTCAAATCATTTTTTATCAAAATTCAGAAAATAGGATATGAATTTGAAAACTCTACCGGCACTGTTCTTCAATGCTCATTGTTCGCCACTAATTTTGCTGTCCAAATGCCGAAAAAGATCACAAATGTAATCAAAATTTTTAAAATTCATAACTTCATAAGAAAGTATAAGCCACATCATCTTAGGCACATGAATTTTCGTGCATCTTGAAGAAAAATGAATGATCTTTTTCACTCTGATGGTCGATAAAATCTAGAAGTTTTTTTATGCTGAATAGAAGATGTTAATTTGCGTCATATTCAAGAGAAAACCATATTTTTTCTTCCGGGAATGGCAAGGGCTGAAATAGATTGACTGTTATTTTAACTGAAGTATTCCGAAGGAAAAAATTTTAAGCTTATCAAAACACAAAGACTCATCCCTTTTTTACCAAAATTAAGCAAGTTATGATCAAAAACGTAAAAAAGGTTAATAAATTTTAAAAATGTATAACTTCACGTCAAAAAATTCTAGCCTAGAGATTTTAGAAAGCTTCAAACTATTCGTAACTCAAAGTATCATCTACAAATCGGATCATATTCAACTTAAATATAACAGTTTAAAAATTCAGTACTTTCGGTACATTTTTAAGTGGTACGTTTTTTCCCCGAGTGTATATACAACTTTACTATTATTGAAAATAAAGATATCTTATAACAATGTGAAATGATACTGAAAGTATTCATTAAAATTCAATTTTAATTATATCTTACATAAATATAAAAACACTATTCATTTTATTATGTATAACGCAATGCATAATTTTATATTTAAATAATAATAAAAATGTTTACTTTTATATACTTACTCTAATTTATAATTATATATATATAATACTCTAATTATAAGTAATAACTTAAAGTAGATGTACATGAAGAAAAATAATATTTAAAATTCTACCATATTTTCTAGATTTCTCGGACTATTGGGAACAAATTAAAAAATGTATTAGACATGATAAAATTTGTTACATTTTTTGGGAGATATAAGTAGATACATAATAAATATGTCTAGAACTTGTAATCCTTTTTACCATATTATCTAATAAAATTTTTAGTTCGTTTCCAATAGTCCGAAAAATGTAAGAAATATAGTAAAATTTTAAATATTATTTTTCTCCGTGTAAGCTATAAAATTGTGTAATTTATGTAAAAAATTTAATTGTACAATGTTTCGATATATATATATCGATTTTTATAATTTAGATAAGCGTATCTGTAATTTGAAATTAATTTTTGATGATTCGCATCGTAACTGACACATTAACTTTATCACTTAATGCAACTTATAAATTTAATACATGATTAAAATGTACATTTTTCAATTTAAATTCATATCGCATTAATAAATAAGAATACTGTTTTTTGATAATAATTATTATAATTTATTCTCTATTTACCCAAAGTAAAAAAAAAATGAGATTTAGACGAAAATGATAAAATCAAAACTTGAAAACAAACGTGAGTTAAATTGATATCGTAAAAAATAAAAAAGTTAATTAGATCGTTTCGTCAACAAATTATCAACCGCTTTGTAAAATTGTAATCTCATGTTTTGCCAAGCTAAGATATTTTGCGAACTTTTGTTTTCCAAAAATGATATTTTCACTTTAGCAAATGGTGCAGCAAAAACGAGCACAGAGCTCTAAATATCTTTTTAAATTCGTGATCAAAAGCAAGATGATCGATGAACGTACGATTATTATCAGTAAGATTTCGATTCTCTGATAAATGAATGAGTAAATGATGAGCATGAAAGCGGCGAGTGATTTCGTCTATAACAAATGTAATTCAAATGATTGTTTACTTTGTGTTCGAGAATCGTGTAAACAAAGCTTTTAGTTTTAGATTACGATATGATGGATTAATTTAGTCACCGATTTCTTTTTGGGAACAATCCAATATTACTCTGCATTTTATCAGGTTTTATGATGAAGGGGAAAATGAACTATATAAATATAGGAAATGTTTACTTTTTCCAGATAAATGTCATATCAATTAGGACGTGACACGAAAATCAGATGCTTATCAATAAGCTGGATGAATATAAAATAGAAACAGATTACGGCAATATTTTTTTAGCAAAAAAGAATCAAAATTTAAAAAATTCTGAATAAATATATTATAATAAATAAAAATTAGAAATTATATGTAGTAGACACATTTTTCAAAACATGTACATGCCTACAATTACAGTTGTGCGTCTGTGATCAAATTTAGATAATTCATACAATTTCCATTAAAATAATCGAATTAAACAATAAAATAAATAAGAAATTTATAAAAATTTCAAAATTTTCTATCAATTTTATTCAAAAGTGTAATTTAAATTTAAAAGAAATGTTTACATATTTTTAATTATTATTTTCTTTAAATTTATTACTTTTTTGGCGTAACTTTAAAAATATTTGTTATTTAAATTAATTTTTCTTACTTTTCTATTCAATATTTTTTATTACTTTTAAATATATGTTCCACATTTTATATGATGCTCATAATTCCAAACTGATACTTTGAAAATCGATTGGAAGAAATTCCATGCCATTATTACATGGATCGCCTAGCTTTTGTGTATAGAAGACAGTAATGCACGTTTAGCTTCAAACCATTTATATTAAAGCATATATTCAAATCTTATTTAGTAAAAATAACCTCAACGCATCTAAAACATGATTTCTTGTTGAAGTAGTAAGCAAATAACTTTGCAAAACAAGCATACCCAAACTACTATTGCTATTTTAGCTTGAAAATTATTTAGAAGTATTTATTAAATTAATTTTTTTTGTTATTGATTATATTTGTATTCAATATTTAATTATTTAACGGTTTAATTATTTCACATTAATTAATATACACAGAAAAAGTATAATATATAAAATTTGACGGTATATTTTTGATTTTTTATGAACTTATTAAGTAAAAAGTTAAACTTGTATTACATAATAAAAACTGATAAATTCTAGTAATATTCAATATGTACTAATTTATTTTGAAGAAAATGTAACAATTTTTACCATTACTGTGTAATACAATTTTGATCTTAAGAGGCCAAAAAATCTATAAAATAAAAATAAAATTTTAAATATTATTTTTCTTCGTATAAAAAAAGATATAACTTATACATGTTAACTGATCAAAAGCATGATTTTTTATCTAAATTTTTTAAAAAAAATTATACAATTAAGATTTAAAAATTTAATTATCTGTATACATTTTCTATCTAAATTATTTTAAAATATATCGCAATTATTTTCAATAGCATTTTCTAATATTATCAGCGGACTCTTTTCTGTAAACTAAGCAATTGAACAATTAAAATGAGCTCTTTATTTTTAGAAGTAATTTATTTTAGTTTGAGATTATATACTGTTTATATGCGATAATGAAGTATAATTAAAAAAAAATAATTATTAATGTTTGAAAATAATTTCATGATTAAAAGAAAAACTTTTAATAGTAACTTATAGATCATAATATTATATTATATATATAAACTATGTACACAAAGAAGTATTATACAAATGAGTTCAAAATTTATCTTTGAAAAAATGATCGATCGTACCGAGTACAATGGTCTAATTTTAATTGGTACATAAGAAGTGTTTAAATTGTTTCCTCAGAGATAAACCGGTAAATTCAAATGCAATAATAAAAGCAATTTTCATTGCAAAGGTCATAGAGGCAAAATTATTAAGAATACATTATTTCCATCGATGAACAATTAATATGTAGCAATAACGACGATGAAATAAATATGATTTTAATTGTAATATCTGAAATTCGCAAAAATTGACTCACATGAAACTTATTTTGGATATTTTTTAATTCAAGTAGTCACACGTAATACGTATATAAGCTTCGCCCAGGAGCCTTTGGATCATACACAGATCTAGAACTCGAACCGTCAACATGGCTAAAATTCGGAGCTCTGCTTTCGTAGTTTTTCTTATTATCGTAAGTACTTTCTTACATTATTTCAATTTGTCGCAAACAATGTTGACACTTCAAAAATTTTCAATGCGACGACCTTATTTTCTAATTCATTAGCCTGACATAATTGTGAATTATAATTTTGCACAATTTATTTAGCATCAATTCTGCTCCAATTTTTGTTTAATGTTAAATAAATTAATATTACATAATAAACTTTACTCTGGTTAATTGTCTTATAATAATTATAAGCATATAATTACACAACAATTTATAACATTTTTACTTTAGAACATCTATGTCCAAAATTCATGTGCTAGCCCTTTAAATGACAATTCTGATGAAATAGTGAATGAAATCAAGGAACAAGTTGTGGACTTGGTAAATAAAACAACTGAAGAAATAAAAGTGAACGTGCACCAACTGAACCAACTTGTCATGAGTACTTTCGATACTGCGAAAGAAATCGCTGCAAATGGTAGTCAACATATTACAGACGAGTACAACATTGTAATAAATAGGGTAATTAAAAACAACTGCGAATAACTAAAAAATGTCGTAAATATTTAAAAGCCTAAACTATTGTTATGGGTGAAAAATTTAGGTGAAATGGTAACCTATATATTTAATATTGTAGTGTATTAAAAATCTACAAAAAATATAGATAATTTCCACGAATCTCTTGCGTTAGTGTGTGCCAGATTGATATGCAATGCGTAAACAATATTGAAACGAATAAAATGTTTTAGGTGAAAGCAATCATTAATGCTAACTCAATTTTGAACAATGAGTGTCAAGAGGCTTTGAATGCTTTTCGGATGGCTTATAGTGAATTAATGAAAAGAACTTCTAGTTGTGTGGATAAACGTATCCAAAGTGGTGTGTATAATTTGAACACGATTAATCACCTGGCTGACGACATTGTGAACAATTTAATGCTTCTTAGAGACGAAGCTGTCACTTGTACCTCCCAAGTTCACGGATTGGGCGCCTTCTGGGAAGCCCTCAAATGTGTCAATACTGTGAGTGCATTGATTTCTTTTAAAAATACACACTGAGAGAATTATATTCTACCATTGTGATAAGTATATAAAACATAAATTGTAAAATAAT
>JABFPK010000681.1:0-14247 GCA_022817445.1 Habroteleia sp. ZL-2020
GTATAATATAATTTAGTAATGTGCCATATATGTAATGTGCCGTGTGTGTGTGTGTGTGTGTGTGTTGCACATAATACTGGGGATCATTTTTTACTTTTTTTTTATTTTTACTTGGGCAGTTGCAAGTGAAATATTTGCTTAATCGTATAACTTTAATTTAATATAAACAAATTTTTGTAAAAGAATGTTTACAGAATCTGAATAATTTACGAAAATCCATTAAAAAAGTCATTAAAAATTAAATTGTCAATTTTAAAACGGTTTTAAACAAAATATAAGTATCTTTTGTGTTATTCGAAATGAAACAAATAATGAAAATATGCGTCATACAATTCGTTAAAAAAAACTGTCCTCGCGTTCAAAATATCGCATGACTTTAGTGCGCGACAGCAACTTTTTGCCGAAGAGTAAACACTGGCCGGTCATATCGTTCACTTTTTTGCAGACTGTGGAAGCTCCATTATTAATCGAGTTGTTACGCGAGCGCTCTTTGTCTCGTCCGCGTTACGTAAGCCGACCACTTGCGGAGGAATTCGCGTTACGCTTTTCTCGCGCGGACACGCAATTAACTCGGAGCAGAACGGCGCGCCTGCAAATTGGCGCACGCCATTTTTCTTGACGTTTTCATTGATTTCGAACGATTATGACGTCGGTCAAGCATCCCGTTCATCGAGCAAAACGCGCCTTTTCTCCTTGGACAATTTGTCATTTCAGAAACGTGACCCTTGAACCAAATCGACCATCGCCTACAAAACAACAAGTGGAATAACTTTGAGAAATACTTTCATTTCACTTCCTTCAACTGAAACCACGCAATTTCTTATATAAACATTGAAAAAGAAATTGGTGAACGCACACATTGAAATTATTGCATTTAATAATTGAAAACAAATTTTTATTTATCTTCCATTAAATTTGGTTTAGAGCTTCTTTGAAAGTAATATTATCAAAATATTTCTTCACGGAAAAAAAAGAATTTTATAAAATGACTGAGTTGGTAGAGTGGGAGCACTTAAAACAATGCCAAAAATAATACCTTAGACAGCGAAATGAATGCAAATGCTGATAAATTAGAGTGGGAAAATATTGAAATTTGACTATTCCAGATTTTTAAATTTTTAAAAGATCCACAGTGTACCAACAAAGCTCTAATCATTGAAACTCAGAAAAATATTTTGTTACGTGCAACTAATTAGTTTGGCTGACCATAAAATTAGTTGACCCTAACTAATGGTTTTGGCTGGCATAACTAAATATTTTCTTATTAAAAAATAATAGATATTTAATATTTTATTGATATATATAATATTTTGTTTGATATTTGTAAATATTTTTTTCGACCAAAAAAAATTATTAAGTATTTTTATTTATTAAATATATTTTAAATATTTGGCACTATAAGGAAAGAAAAAGATAAAATTGAACTAAGCTTGACCGGGTTTAAAATATTATAATAGACATCATGTATCTTTAATAGCCAAGTGGTTAAAATGTTGACATTGACACAGCAGCGTCCCGAGATCGAATCCTACAGCGGGAGATGTTTTTCAAACGATGCAATTGTATTAATTCTAAAAATTGTATACAACAATGTTATCTGTGTATCAAAGTTTTTACCCCATGTAACAATGAACATATATATGCCATATATGTGAGCTAATCTATATATGTGACATAAATACAGACATAAATGTGTCATATATATGTCCTATATATAATTTTTTACATGGGACTATATATAAATATACCAGCTAAAATTTTTAGTTGAGATAATTTAGTTATACTTTTGTTAAACGAACAAAATTATTTAATTGTGTGAAACCAAAATTTGATTGATCATAATTCTACCAAATTATTTTGTTGGAAAACCAATAATTTTTGTTGGCACAACAAAACATTTTTCTGAGTGTTTTTGTAATTCTTTTTTCTCAGCTTAGTAGGAAATTTCCAATTTTGAAAATATTTTTTTGAAATATTTCTAAGATAATTGAAAAATATATTATTTATTGCTATTAAAGTTAGAGTTTCATAAAAGAACATCGCTCTTTCGAGTTGTGTGAATGAATTCAGATTGAAAAAGAATCTTGTTAATGATAAATAATAAGTCAATTTGCAGATAAGATGCGATTCTAAGAAGTTTTGTTTTTAAACGTGCCATGCATGTTCAAAAACTTATCAATTCTGGTTAATTTTTCTCCGACTCGGGATGTAATGCGTAACAATAAAAGTAACGAATTCCAATGTTATGCATTCATTTTACCTTCGGCATTCCGACTCAAAATCTGAGGAACGATTTTCCAATTACTCTCGGCATTCCTTCGCCGTCGATTTTAAATCAAAAAAATTTACACACGACATTCAACGATAGACTCGTTTCCAACTTTTTCACCGGATTGTTTAGCTAGTCGTAAATTTTGCATGCTATCTCGACTTCGGAGTCTCACACTTTGGCACATATTTCTCCAGCTTTTCCCACACCAATAACCTTGAACGAGCACGTCCAATCAAAGTAACACAATTGCGCACTCGAACAACGCCACGGTCACAAAATTTTGCATTCGCATGATCTGCAACATTACAAAATGCTCGCGAGCGGAGCTCGGTTCTGCATTGGCGAACAGTCCAGGCGATACTGAGGCTGCTCTTACATCTGTTAGCACGAGTTAATGACGATCGCACGCGAGCGAAAAGTTACAACAAAAATACGAAACCAATTTCTGCCGGGTGACTAACTTTCGATCGTCATTGCGACACGGAAACGATTAATTTGGAAAGTTTCCTTTAAATTCTGGTGCTTTGGACCCAGAAGGACAATTATTACACTCAGAAAAATATTTTATTATGTAGAAATAAATAGTTTGGTTGGATATATTTTGTTGACCCAAACAAAATTTTTTGGTTGGAACAACAAAGCATTTTCTTCTAAATATTAAATTTTTTTAAACATTAATAGATATTTAATATTTTCTTTATATTTATACAATGTTTTGTTTTGTATATCTAAATATTTTATTTTTACCAAAAAAAACATATTTATTAAGTATTATTTATTTATTTTTTTTAAATATTTGGCACTATAAGGGAAGTAGAAGATTAACGCAGAGTTTATTACTATATGTAACTATGACGTGGTATATCAGGTAAAATTTTGGTTTGAGATAATTTAACTATACTTTTGTTAAACGAACAAAGTTATTTAGTTGTGTGAACCAAAAATTTGGTTGGTCATATGTCTACTAAATTATTTTGTTGGGAAAACCAAATTTTTGTTGACATAACAAAACATTTTTCTGAGTGTATTATTTTCATATATAACTATGAAAATTAATATTCCAAATGGTAATTTTTTATAACGCGTTCAAATTCGTTGATTCGTGTAAAATATATGGTTTTAAATGCTGCAATTTTAACTGAATTTAATTTTTGCATTTCAGTTTGTATTAATTTTTTGTTCAGAACGCCAACGCCATCTTTCTAGAAAATGTTGATGATATATTTATTCGCAAAATGTTTTTTTTTGCATCCGTCGTATCTAATGGAAGAGAAATTTTATGTTTAATATTTTTTAAACTTCCATCAACTCCGCCTACGGATATTTTTTTAAACTAAAATGAGCCTTATATAGTCGTTCAGATATTCGAAATCAGCCTTTAGTTTGTACTAGTCTTCATACATGACTACACACAAAAGATCTTTTACGATTGGAGAGCGATGTGAATCTTTTAGAGGTGATTATTTGAACTCCATAGATTACTTTTATAATTCTAGAGATTTCCAAGTTGAAAGGAAATAGATTTATATCATTATTATTAATTATATAATTTCAATATTTTTTGTATATTTATATATTTATTTTTAAAATATACATTAATATTAAACTAGATATGTTCTTTTCTGTAATATATTCTGTAATATATATAATATATATATATTTTAATATAAATTACATATTTACAAAACATTATACATAAGTGAATTGGCCATGCATAAATTAAAATAAAATTAAAAATTATACAAATATTTTATTAAGCTTTTTGAAAACAATTTCTGGCAAGAAAAGTTCACGTTAAACGCAACTTAAGTTAAATTATATTAGCACAAAGCTAGTTTTTTTGTTTTAAAATTTCTCATTTTTCAATATCATTTTTGGTGATTTGTACAATTTTGGCAACTGAAGTCCAAGTGAAAAAAAATGGAAAGGCCTTCAGAAATGTATAGCTGCACCCAAAATACGATTTGCGGAAGCAAAATTAGTAAAAAATTTCATCCCCATTGCTTATAATTTATACTTTAAAAATATGATATCTTGGCATCGGAAATTCGTGAACTTCCCGTCCGTTTTCACAATCTAGTTTCAAGATATTCCTTTATTCTTAAGAGGCGTCGAAGTCGGCTACCTGATGGTACGCAAATGCTCATTTCTTACATCATCAAAGTTATATTAGACAACCGCTCATCTAACTTTCATTGTCTTTTATACTTCGTCATTCGTAGTTGCTCATGCCTTCATTATACTTTCATCATTATTGTAAACTGCTATTCATTTTCGCAATGCATTTATAAAACATTAAATATTATAATTTATTAATTCTTATACAAAAAGAGTATTTAATGAGTGTCCATCGTGCGTTTCTCAAGCTTCTTTTCTCGATAAATGTCCTTCTCCTCGTTTCTTTGTTGGTATTAATTTTATTCATTTTGCTCACTCATCCTACTTTTTCCTTATTTCCATAACTCTCATAATATTTATTATTCTTATAAGTCCCATTATACACAATTTCACATAACTTCATCTTACACCCATGATCCGTTCTATAAAACTTCCTCTAATTGCTGTGATTTGTCCCCATGTAAAAATTTATATATGGCAGATATACGAGACATATATGCCACGTATGGCATATATGGCATGGGGCATATATGGTAATATATATGACCAATATATATGGCTGCATTTACGACACATATATGGTAGCATATATGGCACATATATGGATTAGCTCACATATGGCTACATTTATGGCACATATATTGGAATCCATATTTCGCTTCTTAATCGTTGATTACTGACTCATAAACTTTTTTCTTGCAACTAATCAAACTAGTTTTAACTCATTCTAATTTTAATTTTACGCTAATATATATTTAGTTTTTGTGGAACCCATAATGAGCCCTTAATTCTCCTCATATTAGTTTCTCAATTTATCCATTCCATGCCATTCATAACGATTATGCTAACTTTTTTTAAAGTTAACATAACTTTATTTTTAAAAAAAAATTAGCGAGCCTAAAATTCGCTACTTAGGTACTTTAATTAACCTTTAATTAACCCTTAATTATGGCACAATTTTGTTTGAATTATACTATTATAGCACTGCCAACTTTAGGGACGTGTATTCCAAATAGTTAAAAAAGTGACATGAACGAGATAGATCAATTTACCTAAAGCTCTTCTCTATTCTTTTCTCATTTAATTCCTCCAACTTTCTCTTACTCTCTGCCTAGTAAAATACTTCATCCTTCTATTTATTTATATCTACCTACTTGCATACCCATTGCCCATTTCTTACATCATCAAAGCTTTATCAGATATAATATCTGACTCAAGTTTCTTACTCCTCACTCATGCACAATATAATTATCTAAAGTTACTCATCCTAATTAATGAATATTAATATAAAAAAGGAAATAATAATATTTCACAAATATGTTCGCTATTCATAAATTATAGAGATGATAAGGAAATATTCATTTAATGAAGTATTCATTTCAAAACACAGCACAGCACTGAAAAAATTGCATGGCCAATGGTAAGCATACCAATATTCTTATAAAATTATATCTATATAGCAGGGACCTTATATATATATATATATCAATTTGCAATTCTCTATTTTGTTGCGATAAACATACGAGTACGCTAGCAAGCGGGTATTGTGATGAGAAAGTAACAGATATAAAATTATTTATTTGTTTTTTACATTGTTAATTATGATTTCTATAAAACATTTAAGGCGATATGTCACTCTTTGTTAATATTTGAATTGTCAGATTACCGCCATAAGTATATTTTCGCAAATATTAAAACTAATAATTTAAATTTTTGAAACAAATTTTGATCAATCTCTAGATGATTAAATTTAAAATATTTTACATCAGTTTTTACCTATTACTATTTTACATTCGACATAAATCTAACTATTGGAATAAAAATGTATCTTCGTTTTATAGGTTAGGACACTTTACATACTTTTTATTCACCTTCAAACTGATTGATTGATCAAACATTTTTTCAAAAATTTAAATTATTGGTTTTAATATTTGCGAAAATATACTCTTGTCGGCAATCTGACAATTCCAACATTCACAACGAATGACATATCGCCTTAACAGAATTATTATTTTTTTATCCAATTTGAATTTTATATACCTTAATTCTGATTTTGTCCTTTTATCAATATTTTGAAATTAACATTTCCTATTTAATATACCCAATATAAATATATAATATAAATTTCTATTACAATACTCGTATGCCTACTGTAGGTACACTAGAATTGTTTTTAACATTTTAGGTATACTGTATTTCGTCTAGTAACCATAGATATTTTTGAGTCAGCTATTATATAATTTTTACAGTGATGTTTCTTGGATTTTAATTTAGAAATTAAAACCAATGGTGTTGCGTTGAAACGTTTTAAAGCGTGATCTATGCAGAAAATCGTTTTCTTCTTCCTTCCTCTGACGAGCAACAAACGCTTAGGTAATCGCATGAAGAAATGCCCCCTGGTTCGTACAGTTGTAAGTACCACGCCGACACCGATTCCTTGCATTTCACTTTCGCGATACGATCTCGGAGTTTGTCATGGTTAGGAATGAGTTACGTATGCAAACAATGAGCGAAATGTCATTCACGTAAACTTATTTCCTTGAGGCCACGCCTCGCTTTTTACATGGACACAAAACATTCTGTGGTGTCCTTCAAAACTGCACCAATTCATTGCCTTCTTAAAAGGAAAATCAGCGTTAATCTGCCGAGCGTAAAAAACGAGGAAATACCTTTTACACAACTCGCAATTAATTCAAAATAAAGTCTAAACAAGTCCAAACAAACAATTAAATTACTGTCATCTTTTGTAGTTAAATTCAAAATGAAGTAAACAGATTTGTTGGAAAGATCACTCAGAAAATTATTTAGTTGTGGGAAAAAAAAATTTGGTTTTGCCAACAAAATAATTCAGTATAAATATAAGCAACCAATTTTTTGGTTCACGCAACTAAATAATTGTGTTCATTGTGTTCAGCTATAAATGGGAATCCACAAACATATATAGGGCATATATAGTTAATATAGTAAGACATATAGCTCACATGTATGTGTCATATATGTTGCCATATATGTGCCTTAAATGTAGCCATATATGTGACATTTATGTTCCAAAATGTAGCCATATATTTGCCATATTTGAATTAGTTCGCATATATGTGCCATATATGTCATATATGTTGCTATATATGTGCCTTAAATGCACCCATATATGTGACATATATGTTCCAAAATGTAATCATATATTTGCCATATTTGTATTAGTTTGCATATATGTGCCGTAAATGTAGCCTATATATATGGTATAAATATACCCACATATGTGCCAATGTGTCATATATGTTGCCATATGTGTCTTCTATATAAATTTTTACACGAGTAGTTACATATAATAAAATATTTTTCTGAGTGATCTTGCGTTAAAAAATATATTAAACGTACGAAAATGTGCAATATTATTTTCATACAAATATTCTTTTGGCTTTTAAATTCTATAACGATTGTGCGCCAAATCATAACAGACTGAGAACAAAAGAATACTTCCTTTTTGTTTAAAGTTTAGAAAACGTGAGTTTCTAACAATATTCAGAAAAGTTTACAATAAATAAATAACGAAAAATTACAACACTTCTTTGTAATCATTTACATAAAACTATTCATTCATATATTTTATTTGAAGTTTTCTGAATATTGTCCTAACTTCATACTTTTTTAAAAATTGTACGCAAATTGAGTATCTTTTTCCTCAGTGTACATAACTTTTTAAATACATTTAACTAGTTTCATTATAATTATAGACAACTTAAATATGTATACAATTAATAACAAATTTTCATTCAGCATTTGTTTAACCAGTTACACGGCTTAATTAAAACTATAATATTATTATTTATGAATTATTCATATGGATTATGTTAACGATGAATACTTATACTTAAAACAGTTTTCTATTTATTACAGCAATAATAGTTGCATTGCAAACGTTATTCCTCGATTAAAAAGATTGCAGAAAATGTTCATATTTTTTCAACGTATGAATTCATTATTGATTCATTATTGGAAGCTGTATTTGGTCGTTGTTTCATTACAGTTATCACCTTGGGAGATTAATATAACGGAACACGGAGTTGATATGCAAAAAGAAGGCAAGAAGGCGAAAACAAAGCCGAGGTGTTTGTTTGCATCGTGTGGTACCGTTTCTGCCACGCTGGAATGCTTATTCGGAACGAATTTAGCAAGCATTTAAATTTTTCGCCAGTTGGTTTTATTCGAAAATTGGTCTCTGTCGCAGTAAACTTCTCGTCAAACTTCTCGAGCACGTCAATTTCTATTTCTAAATTACGCTCAAAAATTAACTCATTACACTCAGTCGGCATTAACGATCCCCAACAAAACCTTGAATAATCCAAACGCTAATGGCAAGTTGAAAATTGACTAAGTAAACAATTGCAGTTTATTCTGAATAATTCACAAGCTAACCAGACTCATTATTGTCTAAATGGCATTTATTTAGTAAACTGTCGAAGCTTCGGTCTTAATCCATGTCTTCAGGATAATTGTTTCTGTCGAGATTTTGAAAATTAATTTTATCCTCCATCTTTTAGATAACTTTGCCAAAAAATGTGTAAGAAGATCCAAACGTTTTTTCTGCGCAAATTTGTTTAATTGGTATATTTTATCCTAAAAATGAATATATGTACCATAAATGCAGCCATATATGGCCGCATATATGTGCCATATACGTTTCGAACTTTATACGTATTAAAAATCATTTCTTTTATTTTTATAATACTGTTAATTATAGTTTATGCTGTCATCTCTTTTTATAAAACTGTTCGGTATCCAAAAAAGTTAAAAATCCTCAAACGGTGCCATGCAGAATTTTCGAAAAGGAAACCGGCTTGCGAAGGTCAGCGGCGTGGAAAATATCAGTCGCTATAGGAACACGAGGTTGAGGAACGAAGGACCCGGTGAGGTCATCGGCGGTGACGTCATAGTGCGGTGCGCCTGCGATCCGAACGGTTCGTTGGTTTTTACAGATCGGCGAGTTTTCGCGATCGAACAAGCATGGCGGAGTTGTCTTTGAACTTTTGCGCCGAGCAATGAGGCAATTTCGGATCGGAGAAATTGCTGGCGAGTGCTTGTTGTTTAGAGAGAGCATTCCAGCGTTTTACGATCAGCGTCTTATCGTGAATCGAATGTGGGTCAATGCTGAATCATGAATCTTTTTTCACGACGACGCCGAGTCGGGTCCCAGAGATACAAATTCCTACCTTCGTTCATGCGCGCAGTAAATCGGTAAAATCCAATTCGTGTTTTGGAGAACAATTATTCACATTCGTCGAGAATACATTTGATAGTCAG
Organism: Habroteleia sp. ZL-2020; assembly: GCA_022817445.1. NCBI lineage: Eukaryota > Metazoa > Arthropoda > Insecta > Hymenoptera > Scelionidae > Habroteleia > Habroteleia sp. ZL-2020. The sequence continues at coordinate 9,692 of JABFPK010000681.1, forward strand.
AGAAAGCATTTAATGAGTAGAAATAAAATCGACTTTTGTCGATTTTATCGAAATCGATTTTTTCTTTGATTGTGTTTAAAATTGTCACCAACTTCCATGTTCAACACAGATTCCATTTCTCTTCGTTTTTAATTGAAAACAATTCCGAATTTAGTTGTTCAGTTTGACTCGACTTTGCTAGCAAATTAGCAGTTAATGCATTCAAAGCAAGGTCTACTTATTCGCTCAAACATAAACATCGTCGACATTTGCTACTGTCAAAGCAAACATGTATATAACGTCGAAGTAATAAACACTTTTAAGCTGATAACGCAAGTCTGCTTTAACGGAGTTAGGGTGTTTTTAAATATTATTTTTTTGTTATTGAATTTATTTTTAAATAAATATTCAGACAATTCTTAAATGGGAGAATACTGTATTAAATAAAAAAATAGTTTCAATGATCTAATTTTTCTTAATTTACGGAAATCGTTTTTTTCCACCTCAAAAACTATTTCCGTTTTTGAGTTTTTTCCGATATTAAAAATCGTCTGAATAATTTAACCTTAATTTTTAAGTTTTCATAACAAATATATTTGAAATAACTCTAATCTAGTAAATGACGCTTGAAGTATCACCTTAACTGCCCAGGGAAAAGTTTTATATATGGCGCATATATGTCACATATATGCCATTTTGCTGAATTTTTTTTTGTAAGGCATATATATTTTATATCTTATATGCCCTATGTATGTAAATTGCAACATGTAAGGGATTCATATGATGTAACTTATATGTCCCGTATATGTATATTGATATACATATATGTGCCACGTATGTCATTTTATATGTAGTATATAAGTGGGATATATAAGCCACTTATATGGCTCCTGCTATAAAATATTTACCTGGGTGTTGCGTCAAACGACTTTTCAAACTGAAAACTTTAGCGAAATTACAATGCAGGGAGATAAGACACTCGACAATCGTGTTTATGAAGTTCCAAACGTTTTTCCTCAACAAATTAATATGACTGATCAATTTATTTAAGTTAATTATAAGTAATATCCCATTTAAAAATTAACATATATGAGCCATATATGCGCCATATATGTAGATATAAATGGTAATCCACAAATATATGTCCCATATAAATTTTTGCATGGGATAATGAAATATATTTATATAAATTAACACTTTATTCTGGTATTATGCAAAATATACAATTGAAATACATATTATTATTAAATATAGATAATAAAATAAAATGTATCAATTAAAAAAATTCGTTGAGAAAAAAACATTTGGAGCTTCACACATATCGAAAATGTTTGTTCCATCAATTCTTTTCTCTCCGAATCAATAAACACAAAGATGCGACATAAACGAAATACCGAACATGTCTTTGCATCAATTGAACGCGACTGTCAGAACTTGGGTGTAATCGTACGCATCCTCTATTTTTAACATCCGCCCAATTATTCTCCAATTAACGACCGACCGTTCGTTTGCCGGCACCTGTCATCCAAAAGCAACGTAACTTTCACAAGCAAAACGTAATTCTTGGCGAATATTTCACTAGCGATTCAGTCGGTCACTGAACCACGCGACTGTATATTTCAGTTGACAAACTATAACTTGAAATAAACCACAATTTAAAGCGATGGGCTAATGTTTGAACTGTTAAATTGTCGACAAAAGTATATTTTCGCAAATATTAAAACCAATAATTTATATCAGTTATAAATTATATATAAAAAGTGTCTGCAATAGGTAAAAACTGTTGTAAAATATTCCAAATTTAATTATCTAGGCATTGATCAAACGTATTTTAAAAAATTTAAATTATTGCTTTTGTTTGCAAAAACATACTTTTGGCGGCAATCTGACAATTCAAACATCGCTGACGAGTGACGTATCGCCTTAATGCACGTTTATTTTCACGTGGGATTTATTTGAAATTATAAATACCACGTGTGGAATCGCTATCCAACGTTCAATTTTTCCAACGCATACAAATCCAAGTTGCAACATGAAAAGAAATGAACGGCACATACACGTTTCGCTCGTGATTCCTCCGCTGACATATTTCAGGCGTTTTGTTCGGCGGACGCCGAAGTCCGGTCTTTGTCCCACATAGAATCCCGCTGGAAAAGCATCGAAAGGAAAAGCGAGCGGTTATTATCGGCTTCAATTATCTCGCCGCGCGACACAATAAAACGGAACCGGTTTTCTAACTGTGACAAACGTACGTACATTTTGCGCGACGTCACGTCTCGCGTTTCGAAACTATATTTACTCGCTCGCGTCCCTGCAATGCCGAATTCCATAGCTTCGTTCGCAGCCACTACTTCCTGCCTCACCTTGTCCACCTGCCTGTACCAAGAGTTTCGCCGCTTGACGGAGTCAGACATCTTGCAGAAGGCCAAATCGAAACACGGTCGCAACGTCGTCCGTCACATGCCGCCGGCCGATTACTGGCAGCTCGAGTCGAAGTCCAAGCACGTGAAATCAATATTTACTTAGTCGTCGATTTGAATTCGAATACAACAGCTCGCAATCTGTAAAACAAATTACACGACTTAGAATTTTGTCTTGTATACCCATGCAAAAATGAGCATATATTTGCCATAAATGCAGCCATATGTGTCTTATATATGAATATATATGTTCTATATGTGAATAAATTCATATGTGCCATATATACATTTTTACATTTGAACTTATTTTTGAAATGATTAAGGGGTAACGCAAGTCTGCTCCAACGGAGTTAGGGTGTTTTTAAATATTATTTTTTTGTTATTGAATTTATTTTTAAGCAAATATTCAGACGATTCTTAAATGGAAGAATACTGTGTGAAATAAAAAAATGGTTTCAATGATTTAATTTTTCTTAATTCACGAAAATCGTTTTTTTCTACCTTAAAAACTATTTCAGTGCTTACAGCATCAATTCATTACAAAAAATGTATTTTATACAAAAAAAATATTTTCCTAGAGTGATAGAATCGTCTGATTATTTCAAACTAAATTTTTACGTTTTCATAAGAAATATATTTACAATAACCCTAATCCCGTAATTAACGCTTGAACAACCACCTTAAATTGGACAAAAAGGGATTTTTAACTTGCCTTGTGAATCATTGCCGATAATGATAATCGTCAAACGTCTTTGGCAGCGCCGGTGGATGTCTCTTTGAAACGGCCAACTGCGAGCAGTGCAACGTTCGGCACGAGTCGTTTTGCGTTGTGTAAATACTTAAATGTACACACATAACGGCGCAGTCGAATCTAATCTGGTCTTCCGTGGATATGCTTGTATCTTATCGCGCTGCGACAACAATTAACTTAATCGGTGCAGAGTCCCTTGGCATGACAAATTTGTTATTTGATGACGAGGAAGTAAATAACTTTCCTTGGGTGTATTTCAAGCGCAGCTTTTGGTTCGTCGAGTATATAATTTATTCAGACTTTGGAGAATCGTGATCCGGTCGGAAGCAAAAATCTTTTGGATCGATCGTGAAAGCCTGATGCATTTTTGTGCGTGGATGTAAAGGCTTAGCGGAAATGCAGAGCATACAAATTTCTTCGCACGATTGGTTCTTAGTTCTGCGAGGTTCTCAGCCGAGCGCTAGGTTATATTTATACGTTATATAATATTTTGTCATGTTTTATGAGTCAGTTTCCATAAGGTATTATCTTGAGAAAAAGCATACCAAAAAGAGAAACTTTTGTAATGGACAGACGTTGAATTGAATGCAAAAAATTAAATTGCTTTACGGCAAACGTGAAATGTTAACTGGAGGAAATAGAAACAAATGCAAATTGTGGTAAAATAGCTACTTTTAAATATTTTAATGAAGATTCGAATGCGAATATTAAAAAAGTTTAATGATATTAAAGAATATATAGGCACGTAGTTTGGCATTCAACAAAATTAAACAATCATTATATAAAAATTCTGAAATATATATAGCGATTTATTTTTAAATGGTTTTCTGAAAACAATACAAATAAGTGAATGCCACAAGTAAAGACAAAAATAGTTGCACAATGAAATTCATTTGAAGTGAAAATTATTCAATTTGATATCGTCAGTTATTAATTAACGTCAGTTATTAATTAACTCAGTTATTAAGTAACGTAAGCAACAATTTGAATTGGCAATTACGTGAAAATTGTAATGGTTTGGCATATGTCTATGCAAATTTTATGAATAAAAATATTTGTAGTTATATTCAATAAAGTTTGTATATGCACTGCATAATAATTTATATTATTTATAATATTATTATTTAAGAATAGATATTAATGTATAATTAGTGTATAATAATACTAATGATAAATAGAAACCTGTTTCTGAAAAAGTATTTATAATACATGTTCATTAAAACTACTTACTACTAAGTTTAATCACATGTATAAAATTTAAAAATTCTTATTATTTAATCCATCGAAGCCAGTAGCTCACAGAGTTAACAAACAAAGAAACCCATGTAAAAATTTATATATGGCACATATATAGCAACATATATGGATTCGCTAACATATATCGACTCCTCAGAAGAATACCATGG
>JABFPK010000682.1:0-14243 GCA_022817445.1 Habroteleia sp. ZL-2020
ATTCAAAACGAATGTTTAATTGAATTAATTATGCATTATTTATATTTTTCCAAATAATAAATAAAATAATGATGTTTTAACGTTTTATTATTTTTAACGTTATATTTTGTTTTTTTTTTTTTAAACACTCGAGTTGTGGTTAATTTAAATCATAATGAAATGTTGTATGCAATATAATATAATCACAGGTATTTATCAAGAAAAGCGTCATAGTCTTGTTGAACTTTTACAACTAATTTCAATTTACTTTACATGGAACTTGTATATTTATCGAAGCAAAAGAATTTTTATGCTATATTTTTATTAAGACTTGTTTTATGTAATTAAAATTATCTGTAAAAGATAACAATCAAGAAGTTGTTGAACTTACATACAATGAATGGTTGTATGATATTTTAATTAGATAAATATTTCTTTAATATGTGGTATAAATTTTATATTATGTTTGCATGCTATATATATTTATATATGTAATATGGCATTGCCATGAGAGAAAGCAAAATATATATAAACCTTCTGCTATCATAAAATAAATTTATGATTAAATTACAAGAAAAATTATAAGATCGTATACAGAATTATATACAAGTTATAATTGAAAAGGTAAGAACAATTTCATTGATATGATACTGAATTTTTCAGTTTCATATTTTTAAAAATACATCAATTTCATCATACAAGTTTTTATGCAGCATACGTCACACGAAACATAGCTGAAGAGAAAAAAAAGATATATAATACGGTACGTTTGCCTGTAAACTAGATACAAACATTTTTGTCATTTGTGATAAATTATCTAAGTGACGTATTGATTTTTTTGATAAATTGTTTATTTTTACACAGCATGCTGGTACCATTAAGGAATATAAATTGCAAATTGAAGTTATACAAAACATATAAGATAGCATATATACATTCAATTATTGCATAATAGCAATTTACGATAAATAAAGTTAAAAATGCCAAACACAATGCAAGAAAAATGTACTATTATAATAATTCATATCATTAGTATGACATGAAACAGACATAACATTCCTCGTAAAATTGTTATGCGCATAAAAACGCGTAAAATACACAAACAACGTAAATATTCAGGAGAATTTGAGCTGATTAGCGAATCAACTTGGTTGTTCCACAGAGAAAGAGGCAGTTTAATCCTGACGTATCTTAATCCGCGTTCTCTGCAATGCAACAGTATCGTTGTATCATTATTGCGTAACTAATGCAGATAACCCCGAGGAATATATTGCAAGCAAGAAATACGTCTATGTGAAGCTTGCTAGTAAAAAGCAGCTTCAGTAATTTGTCAAATTCTAATTAATTGGCATTGTCGTTTTACATTTGTGTTAATGTTGCTTTCAAGCTTTGAGTAAATCTAACACAAACACGTTGCTAAATATAAGCAAACTCAACGAAGTCAAGGTCGTGTTACGTTGAATTCGAGAACGGGATGAATGGAACTTAAAAAATTTAGAAACATTATTTTTTATTGCAGCTTTGGATTACGTGGCACGAAATACTTTGGTTTTGTTTGAAAATATTTTTTTCAGTAGTTCTATCAAAAGTTATTAGCATTTCCAAATTTTGAATTTTGGGCTAGAGGGTTGAATTTGATGGCATTGGATAGTTTTAAAAAACTATTAGACACGTGTTTTCTTTTTTGCCGATTTCGATAGGTATTTCATGAATTACCATTTGTTTCCTTTTACAAAATTTGATGAATAACATCTTTACGGTGTAAAACTAAACCAGCCAAAATGAATAAGAAAAAATAATGTTGCGAGCAATAAGTATTATATTACACAAAATACCTCATTATTAATTTTAAGCTTAGTTCACTATTTTAGAAATAAATACTGTTTTTATATAAAACATTGAAGGGCATTTTTTTATTAAATAATTATAAAATTTAGTAGACAGATAGAAAAATAAAGAAAAATGGAACCAAAACACGACTTTATGTTACAGGAAAGTATTTATTTACTTAATATTATATGTATACATATATATTAATTGTAAGTTGGGAGTATGCTGTTAACAAAATAATTTCATTTAAAAGTGAAAAAATTTGTTCAACTTAGCCTATTAGTCTTTTATTTAAAACATCTCAAACTAATTGTTTTGGCCCACCCTAATTAAGAAGGTCCCTCATAAAAAAATGTTCGATTATAGTTCGGATTTCAGAATTCATAAATGGAGTTTTCTTCAAAATCACATACAAACATGCAAGTATCTACATTATTCTGTTGAAGAATTCAAATCTCTACAAGAAACATTTCATTAGATAAAGATCAGATGATTGGTATTAAGACAATCGTAGTTTTCCTGTGAATTGCTTATGTGTGCATCCAAAATATGATTTGCGGAAGTAAAATTGACAAAAACCAATGCGTTGAGCGCTATTCTCAGTTTGTGTTTCAAAATTGTGAAAATCTTAACATAAGATCTTAATTTTATTCTCGAGTTGTGTATAAATTAGTGTATACCTTTCCCGCACAGATACCGAACTTGTAAGAAAAATATCATACTGCACTGGTGTGAGAATTAGGAGATCCTATACTCGTGTCAATTAGCAGCACGAGCGAAGTCACGCTAATGGGAGTAGCCGTTACTTCTCTTACTATTAAAGTAATATACTATTATCAATATTTAATTATGCATACATTGAAAATGTAATAGAATGATGAACGTCACGGTGTACGGGTTATGCAGTGCCAACTTATGGGCATTCGTTTAATGGCAAGTTGGTACTAACTTTCATTACTGTTCCCACTCCACACAAATGGAACTCCGTTGGTAGATATCCGCAATAGTCTTTAATTAACGATTCGGTAGTTTCTGATTCGGCTTATCATCGACTCGGGCTACCAACTTAAAACCATTTTTCCTCGTTTAGTAACGTAATTATTACATTCATTCCTATCGTACTTCTTTGCATCCGAAATAACACAAAGAGTCACTTTCGTTACGTAAAAGCAGGACGAATGGTAGTGCTTTTGAACATGAAAATATTGTTAACTCACCGAGGATGTATTTAATTGTTCACAAATACAAATAATCTTAAAAACAATTATTAATATTTCTATTTTATAATAATACTTACAAAATTCAACTTACCTAAACAGATTATACTATGCATATTCTATGAGTTGTTTTATTGATATTATAAAACGTTTTTCGTACACGTTAAGCACAGTTTAATGTGTCTTAATTTTATTCTTTCCATTTTATTGCACATATATCTGCGACAAAAAATCTTTTCAAATACCTTTATGTGTTAAGAAAATTTGTATAGATATTGAGAGTGTAAGTTTTCTAAATGAAATCTCACTTAAATATTTTTACTTCATAGGAAAAATATTTGCAAACGAAAAAGTTAGAAATTCTGTTAAATTAACATTATATTTAATAAAATTGTTTAGAAAATGCAATAATCAAATTATAATTATCGCATGGTCCTTTCAATATTTTAATATAAATATGATTGCATGCAATATAAGGAAATACCGGTAAATTAAATTTAAGTTTAAGAGTAGCATTAAATTATTCTGAAATGTAATTATCAAGATATAACGTTACATTAACTCTTTAGCACTTAGAAGAAATTATATATGTACGCATCAATAATTTTGTTTACAATATAATATATTCAGACATTGGTTAAAGTGAATGATCCTATATATTGAAAAAGCCATTAAATGTTTTATTTAGTAGTTTTTTATATCTATTTGTATCTGTATAAACATTATTGATAATAATAAATCACTTGGTCATTATTATTAATAATCTTTTCTTAAATATAAAATTGAGGGTTGTAAATGCCATGTTTGCATTAACGTCAAACCTTTAGTTATAATTTTCTAAATAATTATAAAAAATTGATAAACAGACTTTATTTATATGATAACGTAAAAAACCTTTGGATAAAAATTGCCTTAAAAGAAAAGAGATTCGACAACGTAAAGACCATAAAAGCATATGCAAAGAGGGGTATGAAAGGAATTTCAAAACTTCGCTTAAAAGATGTTTTGAACAATGGAAGAACTGCTAGTCTTGGTGTTTAGATGCTGATAAAGAGTAGTTTGAAAGGGATTAAAACTTTTATAACCATAAATAATAAAATTTATTTTCTACACAACTAGTTTTTACACATATTAATAACTTTTTGCAACCTGATAAAAAACTAATATAAAATTATAATCATGAAAAGTCACTCTAGACAAAAACTAAGATTTCACAAGACATGCCAATTTATTAACAAAGATAAATAAATATGCCGGCATATTAGAGCATATTAGATTATAAAAGAAAACACATAATTAAAATAAATAAAATTATAGATTTTTAAATTGTCAAATATAAACAAATATATGGATTTGGAAAATTTTTATGAATGAAGCCAAGGTGCAAAAAAATATCTTATAGACATGTGCAGGATTGCAGAGAAACTTATTGATGCTCAAAAAATTCAATTTACAGACGAATTACTATAAGTATTTTAAAAGTAACTTGTTTCAATATGTTATTGTTTAAACATATATAAAATAATGATCGTGTTCAATGTAATTTCGAGAGTTATCTAATGATACCAACTTCACCTCGCACCTCCACCCCCTGAAGACAGGAATTATTTTTTATTTCTTTCCTTGGGGTGCTTGATTAGCGACTCCCCTCATCCCTCAAATACTACAAAGTAAAAGAAATGATGTTCTTAGATGTTCAAATTGGTCTCTTTGACAACGTGCTAACTGAAAATAACAGTTATCAATATGTCTGGTGTTATTGAGCTTGAAAGATTCTGTCATCAGAAAACAAAAGTTAAGTCGTTGACTACTATATTTTAGATTCCGAATATCGTGTCGTCAGAGTAATATTTATCAGGGCATCAATGAGGCCCCGGTCGGTTAAAAAAACTTTCTGGATATTATTTTTACATCGAATATGACATCATTAATGGTTCGAAATCGTATCGTTAATGAATTGTTAATAAGTTCTTGACGAATGGTCTGTGACTCATATGTAATTCTACGAATATTTGCTAATTTCTAAACGAATCCTTGGTAAATCATTAAATTTGTATTTTCATTGTTATTTGCTCGGTGCAACATGCACACGTTTATATGTATTATTAATGCAATTTAATTAATATATTTTATTGTATAAACCAGAATTTATTAGAAAAACTATGTTTTGTTGCAAGCGAAATATGACATGGACCTTTTGGGGAGGGGGGATTTAGAAAATTTTAAATTATACTTAAATATTATTTCTGTAACTTTCAGATTGTGCATATGAGGTTACGAAAACAAATTTGGAAATCCTATTTAATATTTTTTGGAAAAGAAAATTAATTATGATAGAATTAAATAATATTTGCGATTTTATGCATGTAATAAATTGAAAATAAGTTTTGTTTCTCTATTTAGAATTTATTTAGGTGACTTTTAAAGAGACTTACAGAACTTTGATTTATTTACAGATATTTGTTTATTATTATCTCTATTATAAATGATTACATATTTTATAAATGTTTATTGTAAATATATAAAAAATAAATACAGTTTCTTTCAATAGAATGAACACAGAAAATTATGTCATTCCAAGACTATGGAGATTATTGAAAAGAGATAATTTCAGATGATAGATGATAAATTTCTGATAAAGAATTACATTTAAGATAAGCAGGAGGTGCAATTAAAATACCTTTCGAATGATACGTATTCAATCAAAAGAAGACTCTCTAGTCTGACTAATAAATAAAGTTGAAGTAAAATACCAACGAATACCATAAAAACATATTTCATAAATAATTGTGTTATGTATGATAATTTAATGCATAAACTTTATACTTCTAAGAGTAAATTTTCTGCGGAAAATAGTTTAGCAATATATATTAAAAAATAAAAAAAAATAAGAAAGCAATAATTAAATTAGTAATGAAATACAAACTATTATTTATATAATTTTATGTTTCATATAAACGTAAATAAATCCAAAAGATTTTTTAGATTTATTAAAAATTAAATTAAAATCTACCATTATTCTGAAGATATTTTATAGAGGAAGATTTTCGTGTCAATTTCGGACTTAGTTTTCCAAAATTGTTAACCTATTATATAAATATAGTCCATGCTACATTAGAAGTTTTTGTCCATGAGAAATTTTATGTTAAGAATATAATTATATGTACATACTTAGTACACAAAATAGAGGTAATCAGAAAAACATTCGTATGCGGCGCTTTTTGAAGATAAAATGAATTGGAAATATCTGAATATTTTCATTTTTACGTTTGTTTAATTAGGTTAATATTGGATACCAACCTTCACGTACTAAGATGTCGGGTATCAAATTGTTATGAAAAGTTCTGTTTTGCAACACTCGCGATAAAGTAGCCAGCTTCTTGGCTACTAGAATTACTATAATAATTTTTTATAATGTTTTTTCTCCTTATACATTTATATGCAAATAAAATTTACAATCTAAATTTAAAATTTTATTAATTATTTAACTCTCATAAAAGTCAGTAGTAACTTAAATTTATTTGCTCATATAATGGTTTCTATATATATGACTCATGCACACATCGTACAATTAAATTTATAACAAAAAGCAATTAGAAAATTAAATATCTACAGTTAATTATTATTATGAATGTGTACAATTTTTATTTAAATATGAAATTTTACGTAATAAATTGGTTATAATTTTTATTTTTCTACAAATGTACAATTATAATTGTATAATTATATCTATTATTTTACTAAATACAAATAAAATTACTTAATTAGTAATAATGGCATAATTAAAATTCTTTTATATTCAATGAAAGCAGTAATTCTGACAGTTTCTAGACTATATTATTTAGTATTAGAAAATAGAAAAATATATTGTAATTATTTTTAGTAATTAACAATATATATCGTAGAATTTAATATATAATTATTATTAGAACGTTCAAACACCCTTTGCTATGATTTTAAGTTAAATAACTTAACTGAAAAATGTGACAATGCGTGATAAATCAAGAAACAAGTTTCGCGTAATTAGTATTTATTTCAATTTCATTATAAATGATAATGATAACAACGAAAAATATATAATAATAAAATTTCCCCACACAATTACTTATATAAAATTCAAATGAATGAGAAATGACTGTTCTTCGCTATTCTAGGTAGACGATATGAAATACAATATACGCGAAACAAAGAGAAAAATATTCGAACTGAAAGATATCAAAGAAGTCGATAAAGAATTATATTTATTGTGTAAGATTAAATTTCTAAAAAATAGTTTGAAATAAGAGAAATGTATATATTCCCCTTTTAATATTTTTATTTTATATACTTTGTGATTCGTTAGTTTTAATGAAATACAATGTAGTGAATTGGTGGTAAATATGACAACACAGGATATCAATTCAAAGTTGTTAATACAATAGTAATATATTCATTTACTTAAATGAAAAGGTTAAGACGAAGGGTAAATTAAATGTGTCGTAATTTAATAAAAAATGACATTTGTTATTAAACATATCAGTGACGTATAAAATTTCAACTTAAATGCATAACTAAAGAGATAGAGTGTTGATATTCATTTAAATTATAATAAAATTCATTCGATAATATTAATGTTGTTAAGTTCTAAAATATATATAAAAAATTATATGTTATTATATTCAGTAAATTATTTTAAAAAGCAATATAAATATTTACAAAATTGAATAAATTATTTATAAAAATTAATTAATAGTACATTATTCTGCATATATATACGCGACGAAACGACTGTGTGGAGAACGAGTACGGTCATCTGAGCCCCTTGATCACTATATAAGAATCGTTTAAAAATTATGCTTGAAAATTCTGCTATAAGAAAGTTTTGTATTGCCTGCCGCTATATTACCAGTTTAAAAAGATTTCAACTAATTGTATAAAATGTACTAAAAAAATATTGTACTGTTATGATAACAATAATTGTTCTGTTAGTAAAAATAAACACAATCTGAATTATAATAAATTAAATAAAGTACTATAATTAAACGTAACTTTCAGTCAAAATATTTTTACATTTTTGTTGTAATTTCCGCATGAAAGTTTTTATCGTTTATTCCAAAAAAAAGTTTTGAAAGAACACAGTTCTCTCAGAAATTTCAAAATGTGAATGTACGAGAAAGATAGTAAGAATACAATTTTTTGTGCTAGATATTAATCTATATTTAACCCGGGTCGTGTCTACATATATATCAGAGTATCGATTAATATATTTTATACAACATCAGTGTCAAATAGTGATGGAAACAATAGTTTTCTTAATCTGTATCGACTTTGATCGATCAAAGATCATTAGAAATCTTAGAGACATTTGTCATTATATTTTTTTAAATATTTTTCCTTCTTAAATAAAACGTGAATGGAAAATGCAAAATAGAAAACTTTCTTTCAAAAGAAATATACCGTAGGTTATATGGTTAAGGACGCATTATGAATTTATTGACGAACCTATACTGAAAACGCAGTGGCAGTCGATGAGCGCCACTGTGTATAGGTTTGTAGTGCCAACTCCTTGACATTCGGTTAGTAAAGTTGGCACTAACGTTTCCCCCATTTCGGTACCGTCCCCACTCCACGCAAGTGGAGCTCGTAGGTTTTTAACATGGTTATCGGTAATCTTTTTCAACCATCATAAAAATCAACGTGTTCCACCTGGGTCCAAAATATTAATTAATTTAATTTATTATAAACAAAATATTCATTCCATATTTCAACTAAACAATTAAGATTATGTATTAATTACTTGCATTTCCTTTGCTGGAAAATATATTGTCTAAATTGCATATTATCAAAATCAATTATATTTAAATTAAACTAATAAAGTGAAGAAATGGAAAATGCATTTTCAGTACTGCGGTTGGATTTGTAACTAATTTTGTGGTGTAGTCGATGGAATGGTCTATGGTTTGGTCAGCACAAGTGAGTTTGTAACCTGATTTGCTTCTAGCTTTGTGGCTTGACCTATAACTATAAGTTTGTAATTTGTTCTTTCGTTGACGCTCTAACTGAGTTTATTGTATATTATGGAATAATTATAATATGTAATAAATTATAGTATAATAACTATGCAATAACCGAAAAAAATTATACATAAAGTTAATACAGATTTGAAAAATGCAAAAATTTTGTACAAAAATCTATCAAATGTTATGCCGAATGTTTGTCAGCATACATTTTAATTTTTCAAACAAGTGGAAATAATCACAAGCAATTTTATATTTGAAAAATATATAAATTGCGAATTCACTTCTGCAATAGTAAAAGGGAGATCCTAATTAAGATTTCAAAGTTACCCTATACTTCAGCTCCTCAGAAAGAGTGAAGGCAACTTCAGTTTAACGTTATTAAGTAATATAAAAACGTATTTTTATTATTATTTAATCGATTTGTATTTCTCGAGATATTTGATCGTGTCCCTTTTGAAATTCTTTCTAGAATCTTAGATTTCAACTTTAACTTACTAAATGATGAATTTAATTAAAATTGAAGAAATGTAATTTAATAATAAAGTATACAGTATTTTGATGAGAATAAAACTGTAAGATTTATTTGAGAATAAATTTAATATACCCGCTTTTCTTATTCTGTTTCACATTTTGCAACAAAAAGTTCAGTGACGTTTGCAACAGAAGACGACAGCATCATACGTCATCAGCGATAAGCAATTACCATCGCTACAAAATATTAATTGTGCATATCTTTTCTTTGCTATCCAAAGAAAACTTGTAGTGACGATCACTGTAAGAATTATATACAATTTATTACGCTTAGAATATCATTAATAATATTAGAAAAATATATGATTTCAATATCTTTTACGTTAACTTACATAATATAAAAATACTCTCATTTTAGAAATCTTCAGTTATCAAGAAAATACACAAGTAGGAATATATATCACTTAGTTTAATATTATTTTACCCTTTTTATGCTTACCCCAATCGTCTACTTAATAAATAATTAGATTTCATAATCAAATACGTCATTCAAATTTGAAATTTAATGTATAATTTATGTTAATAAGTACACACATACAATTTTCAGCAATTTTCTATAATATTTGATGTACAAATAATAGTTTATCTTGAAATTTTATAAAATATTCTATTAAGAATTAATTTTAATGATTTAAAATTAATTAATCCTAATTAGGAATGTTTATGGTCGAAAACTTAATTAAAATTTTAAATCAAATTTAAATTTATGTATATGTGTAATGGAATTTTGTTATTAGTCAATAGATTGTTCATTACACTGAAGCAAAAGTTTTATTTTAAATAGCACCTATATTTAATAAAATAACGAATAAAGAAAAAGTATAATTGCATACACTGAAAAGAACTAATATATAACAAATTATATTAACACGCAAAGTATTATTTAGTATTGGATTTGGAAATGTTAATAATTTTCATTTAAGGAATTAACATAACATCATACTTGTCACAGATGATGAAGTCGGTTAATGAAAAATGATGGTAGGTCAAATTTCCAGTTCTTCATCTGATATATAATCATTAAAGACGTTGATTTATGTATTCATACATTTTATTCTTAAAATATTTAATGACTTCGTTCTGGAATTATATTTTTAATAAGGAGTATGTATACATAACGAAGATAATTAATAACGAAAAAAAAATCTTTTAAAATCAATATGAAATTTCATAACATAATATGTCTAATTAATCAGATTCTATTAGAATTACAGGGAATAATAATTAACCAATTAAAAAATTTGTATATTCTATTAGTTGTAAAAGTTATAAATATGTTATTGAGAAATACCATACATTGAAATAAAATTTTTGCGTATATCGGTACGTAATTTTTCTTGGTTTTGATATGATGCATGTATGGGTACGTATGAACTGCGAGGTTGATAAACACCTGTACCATGTTCGTATTATTATGTCTAAAAAGTTAGCTGCAGATAATGGTCGATTATATTATGCACGAAGTGGATACATAGTCGACAAAGTAGTTTCGCATCAAAAGTGTGCAACTAAATTTAATATTCTGTTTTTTTATATTTATTCCTGTACTAAATAAAATTGTTCAATGAATTCTTACCAGTTTTTTTAAATTTTTTAATATTACACTGAGAAAACAAAATCAAAAAGAACTATTTTATATAATAAAGCCTTTTTATTTTTTGACTATAATTGTAAACAGGTCTTTTACTAGTCAGGATAGTAATTTTTTGACTTTGGAAAGTATATCTATATAATTTTGGCAAAGTTAAAGTTATTTACTTATTTCTTTCCTCGGTGTAAAAAATTTCATTAAATTATTTTAAAAATATTTATGAATTAAAATTATTTATTGTAACCTATATAATTATAAGTGTAGGTCGTAATATTATATTTTTATAAGAGTTTTACAAGAAGAAAAATATTTTTGAATTAATTATTAAATAGGTTTAATAATTTGAAAATATGAATAAAAATGAATTTAGAAAATTAAATTTCAAATTGACTAAATATGTGTAATATTCATACGTTACATTTCTCACGATTATTTGCAATTTCTCTTGAAAGTTATAAACAGAATCTTGCTTTTTTGTTCAAGTCTTGTAACTGGTACTTATATGGAATTATTAAAAAACTCGTTTATTATTTGCTTAACATTGTTAGTTTTCTCTGCACTGTTATGCATACATTTGTTGTCAATCGCGTTTTCTCAGCATATGACCACAACCGTGCTATGCGCATAGCGGTGTGCAAAAGTGATTAAAGTATATAGAACTAGGTATCAGAGACGCGGAGGAGAGAAAATCAATATGAGTAACACATAATGAAACATTTTATTTAAATATAAAAATAATAAATAAAATTATTTATAGATTTATAAACATAACATAACAGAAGACATGATTATTATTTAGATTCCAGTATCTCACAAAATAAATAATCAAATGAATAATGAAAAGATCTTAAATAATAGTTTTTGTAAATGGAAAATAACATAAGATTTTTCGTTAATGCAATTAAAGTAATAAACTGTTGGAAAACTACAATTATTGAAGTAAATAAATTATATACATTATTATATACAATCGATTTATTAGTTTTTTATAGAGGAAAATTGAGTATAAAACGGTAATGTCGCCCAGTTACACACATAGTACATTTTTTATAAAAAATTATATTTTGTTGAAATTCAAGAAAAATTTCTTTTATCTTATTAGAAAAAATATTTTTACTGGAGCCTTCAATATAAAACTAAATAATTGTTTTTTATATTTTATTCTTTAATTCATTTTATTTATGTTTCTTAAAAATATTACGAAAGCTCGTTTTAAATTTTTAATTTTTAAAAACGTGTATAATGTCTGATAGATAATCTTTCATTAAAGCAACAGAAATATTGTATAAAATGCTCAAAGAAAAATTTATGGATACACATTTTTTTCGGACGCGTAAAACACCAAATTGAATAAATACTTCAAAATATGCAAAACTTAAATTATTAAACGAATTTGAAAATATAGGATTCGATTTATTCCAAATATTTGAAAAATTTGAATTATTTTAAGAAACACAGTAAGCAATATATTACAATGTTATGACAAAAAGTGTTGCTACTGGAAATTCATAGAAATGTTAATTTATAACAGTCAGTGATAAGTATACTTCTTTCAGACGCAGTTTAAACGACGATAAAAAAACGAAGTAAGGAGAAAAGAATGATAAGGAGAGAAAGGAAAAGAACACGAAGTTGCAGTGTACCTCCTCTATAAATACATTACCTTATTTGCAGAGCACTCGTACGCACAGTCGTGTAAATAAGTAATGTCATTTTTGTCACATTCCTGTAATTTTACATTAGAAATGCAGCGAAGAAATCATATTAAATATACGTTCATGCTCGCGCATTTTATATCCATATTTTTAATCTTAAAAATATTTTCAACATCCTATACATTTAATTATGAAATATAGGAAGTGAATAAATTGGAATAGAAAGAATCCTACGTAAACTGAAATCATATAAAATATAATATTTAATTTAAAAAATGAAAAATTATATTGATATAACAAAAATCGGTATTAAAATTGAGTATCCACAATATTCTGAATAAATTTGATCTAATGGAAGACGATAAAAAATTATCCAAATTAGATTTATGGGTTCTACAACACGGTATAGATCTGATGTCAGATGTAGTATAATTCTGAAAGTCAATGTTAAGAGAAATATTAAATTATAATATCCGTAATAAAAAAGATCACGCATGTTCACACATGTATTTGTTTACTGAGACCATATAATAACTTAGTGTGTTAAACACATGTGAATATCGTGTGTTTATCATGTATAACAAATTAACATAAATGATAAATTAGCCTGCGTAACAGAAACGCTTTAACTTTATATCAGTATGACATCCGACTTCTGATGTAAAAACTACTTATTTGCTACATATTTTAATTTTCAGTATTAACAAGTTTTTCACATTAAATGCGAGTAGATAGGAAGCAGAGCCGGCCAGTTTAATGCCTAAACTGTTTTACACTGTCCATCCTCTTTCAACTTATGAGTAAGAGAGTATAGACAAAGAGAAAAGATCCAGGTATTAAACGGACAGTCTGTAAAATTAAGATATAAATGTAATATAAAATAAATTAAAATAATAAAATTTAGAGCTTTTATTCGAGTTTTGTGAAATAAGGAGTTGATGCAGTATTTTCTGGTGATATTTATAGGGATTCTTAACGTCTGTCCTCACGGACTTAGTGTCTTTTTAAATAACTTTGTCTAATAAATTTAATTGCTATTTAAAAATATATCAGCAAAATCTTTACTGATGGGGGAGTTTAATAAATATCAAATAACTGATTTTTTAAAAAAAAATTTAGAGTAGTTACTTCGATTAAGTTTTGCGCCACTTCAAAAATGGCCAAAGTTATAGTAAAGCAAAAGTAAATAATAAAACTTCATTATTTTAATTGGAGAGCATTTTCCAAAAATGAAAAAAATTGATAGATAATATTAGCTTCGCATAAATACTTAAGGTGAATGTTTAAGTCTGATGCAACGGGGTTAGCATCAGACTTTTGCAAAAATAATATTCTCCCAGAGTGATAAAACCGCGGAAAGGTTTCAACTGATATTATTAGGTTTTTATAAGATATCTATTTCAAATAACCCTAATCTAGTAATAAACGCTTGAACCTTCAC
>JABFPK010000683.1:0-14239 GCA_022817445.1 Habroteleia sp. ZL-2020
TTACAAAAAATGTATCTTTTGCAAAAAAAATATTTTCCCAGAGTGAAAGAATCGTCTGATTATTTCAAACTAAATTTTTATGTTTTCATAAGAAATATATTAACAATAACCCTAATCTAGTAAATAACGTTTGAACTATCACCTTAAATAATTTATTTTTTGAAAATTTTTAATTTTCCTCGAACAAAACAATTGAATAAAATTGTTGTAGCACTGTTGTTATGCTTTGCAAATAAATATCACTTATGTCAATATAATTTTGCATTGTTCATAATTTGCAAAATAACACAAAAATTATAAATAGATATTATAACTTATTCTAAAAAGAATGTGTAATATTAAAATAATTAATTTAATTTTAAAATTTATAAGTAAATATATATATAGAGAGAGCCACACAGAAGGGAAATAATGAAATATTCCAAAATATATTTTTTCCTTAATATTATTTTCTTTGTCGAACAAAAACGTATTGATGGCATTTTATGTACACTATAGCGCAACCATTATTTTATAATTATATTTTTCGAAGAAACATTAATGAGTTGTCGTCTATGAGTATCTGTATGTCTACGCACGCATATTTTTGGGCTAAACTTTTTAGCACAAAGATTTTCTTAAGATCAACTACAGATTTTGAAGATATTTGGTTCAGTCCATCTCATTAATTAAGGCACGTGAAAGGCTTTATTCAGATCTTTTCAATGCTCATAAACATTTTCTTCCAAAGACATTTACTCAATTTACATTTATATAAAAAATGTCAATTAAATAAAAAAATGAAATTTAATTCAAATATAATTTTAAAAAATGAATAATTATAATTGAAAATATTGTCATCGTATAACAAGCAATTACACTTACAAAATTTTTATTCCATTCCTGTATTTATTCAAGCCTTTTGCGGTTCATACTTATTAACAAGTTGATCTATTGTTCGTTTATACAATATATGAAAGATTAGAAAATAATTTGAGTGAATCATACCTTACATCAAATCAATATTTTTTTAAGAAATCAAATAAAAACATTTTATTTAAACATTAATTGTATTATCACTACCTATATTATAAATTAAAAAGAACACATAATTTTTTGAAAATTAATATTTTCTCCGTATATAATACTTTATTTAATATGTTTTATATTCCGTTTTTGCTATTTCATAAAATTATTGTTTTTTGTTATAATTTTAATTTTATTTATATTTAATAGAAATAAATTATAAGCAACTTTTCGTCACACAAATCTAAAGCAACATAACAATTCATTTATCAACGTCAAATAAAAATATATATATATATAATGATAGATTAGAAAAAATAATTTTTTTTTCATAAAATATAATTCACTCAATTTGTTTTAACCGTATATTTTCTTGTTTAATGACCATCAACTATAGAACTATACAATTTCATGTGTCGAAGTGTCCTCGGTCATTAGGATTTGATCGCTACAATGATATGCGTTTCACTCTACTCGTTCTAAAGCTAATAAAACTGTGCGATTATTTTCTTAAATATATATATATTGATATTTTAATACAGTGAATTCGTAATACATATAACTTGCGGTCAAATCCATTTGCAAAATCCATAAATAGATAACATAAACTGTTGACAAAATTTAGATGCAAGTATGTAATAAAATAAAAAATAAAGAAACGAACGAAAATATAAGTCACTCAAAGGAAATCTCTTTCTTTATATTAAGTCAGAATATATTATCTATTTACAATCAGAAAAGATAAAATCATCCAAATAATAACGTAATTAAATATACAAAAAAATGAGTCACGAACTGCCAACAAGGCATTCACCTGACAACTTTGTACAATAAACAAGATTACAAGTAATTCATTGTCAAAAAATAAAGCAGTTTTCATTTAAACAGGAATAGAAATTTAATCATAACGAATATATTATATCACATTGATACTCGCGAACAAGTTTGTCCGATTTTTTTTTGAATTTGATTATATGCAGAGGTCAGAAGTAATTTTAAATTATTTGTCTCAGATAAAATGGCTTCCTTTACTTTCCGAGTTTCTCAAACATAATTAACTTTTCTTTAAAACTCTTCGTGTCCGTCGAAACTTCCGAAATATTTCCATTAAGCATATTCTGCAAATCTTCGTCATTCTTACTAGCGATGAGATTGTTGAAAAGCATTTTGTTGTCATCTGATTTAGCGGCCGGTGATGTTGGAGCTGAACCCGTAAGTTTCTGTTGTTGTTGATTCTGTTGTTTTTTCTTCGTGTATATTTCACGTTGATCGTTACCATTATCCGCTATACGCGTTACTATTGTGATAGCAAGTAACTGATGAATATCTAGATTATCTTTTGAATCGGGTGATTGTTTCCAGTATGATTTGTCAGAACTAGAAATTAGAGATTTACTGCCATCTTCTGACTCGTCCAAGTGTCCAGAATCATCAGCTGATGTGCAACCAGACCAGGAATCCTGAAAATTATTGAATTATTTTTGAATTGCAAAATTACAATATTAATAATGTATTAAATAAAAAAAGTATAAGTTTTTTCCATTTTATTATATTAAATATTTGTTTAATTATATGAATGTTTCAAGGATAAGAATTTTTATTTATTAACATTTTGAGCGCCAAGAAGCGCGATCGTGCTCTTAATACACTGACAAAAAATCATTTTGACACTCAAAGGGTTAATTTAAAGATTAATTTAATAATTATAAACAATTTATAAGTAAAAAAAATGTTTATAATGAAAAATTTTATACAAAATTTTCTTTGCTCAAATTATTTAAATGTTACAATATATGTATAAGTTAGAAATTACATATTATTTTTTTTGTGGTAGTTTTTCAATACAAAATTTTGACATGTAAAATTAAAATTCACTATGGAATAAATTAAACACTACACATTTTCCTTGTAATGCAAATATCCTAGAACAAACATAATCAAACAGATTATTATTTCTTATATTATGTATTGTAATATTATAAAATAGAAAGAATACAAAATATTAAAATGTAATAAATCTCGTTTATTTGATAATATGGAAAATAATATATTTTATAAAAGCTATATAAAACCTACCACAAATAATTTTACAATATATTAAAAATATTTTGCAAATACTTATTTAAAAAATTAAGTACTTACTTATTTTATGTTATATTTATTGAGTTATTTATAATTATTTCTTCTCTCTTAAAAAAAGTTGTTATGTATTATATATATGTATATACAAAATTAGAATTAAATTATTTCCTTATTTCCATTCTTCTGAAAGATATGTATATAAAGACAGCATATATATATATATATATTATATATTGGAAAAAACAGTAAAATTGAACTTGCAGCAAATATATATATAAAATACTATAATAAAATAACAAAGGAAAAAAAATGACTAATAACTATATAAATTAGATGTAAGTGCTATAAAATACATAAAGATAAAATGATATAATTTGTATTAAAAGGCATTATATTCTCAGTACATAATATTTCAAAATAATGAAAATTATACACTTTCTTTTATTCATTTAAGTATACTTTTCTATCAGTAATTTTAATCCAATAAAAGAAAGTCAATAATTTATTTATATTACATATTCACTTTCCTATCAGAAACTATCATTTTTATTTTCATTTTCACAAAATTGTTTATAGATATTTTACTAATAACTTTTAAATTTTTGTATACTCATTGTAACAATAGTTTTCAACAAACATAATACGTTTTTTTAGTACATACATAAATATAAATATCATTTAAAAATTTGAATACGATTTGTATTTATACTTTTATTTTTATCTTCAATTGCATATAATAAATTATAGTTTCATTATAAAAATAATTTAATGAACAAAAATGATTTACATTGAAAAAATGACAATATAATTTCAATTCTGGAATAAATTAAAAGTGAATTAACAAAAATTCTTACATTCTTATCCCGCTTATCGACAACGTTGTCTATAATCTCATCGTCTTTTCTATCTTGTTCCATATCCTTATCAAGACTATCCAGCGTCTCGGTGCTATCTGAAGATTTATTTCTTCTCTCAGAATCCAAAGTATCGGTACTACCCAACTCTGAACTCTCTGAAGATTTTTGTAGTCTATTCGGTGGATGTGGCGGTTTTCGAATCACGCCAACTATTCTCTTATCTTCCTCAATGTTTGACGACTCAACATCCAAAATAACACTGGATGTTCTCTTAGCCATCCTTCGTGTTTGACGACTCTCTAATCTGTAATCATTTTCGATGTCTAGATTGTCTGAACTTTCAGAAGACATTCTTGTGTCACTGCTCCTTCTAACTATTCTTTTTACTACTTTCCTGACGCCAGCATCCCCATCCTCGACACCATCATATTCTTTGGATTCCATGACGCCTAATCTTTCCAAGCTGTCAATCATTTTTTGTGGATACATACTTTTACTAACGCTATGTCTTCTATTTCTGTTCAAATTCATATCCGATGCACTGTTTCTTTTCCTAAGATCAACATTAATGCCCCCGGTCATTCCACGATTAGACTCTGTTAATTGGAAGTTTTCTGACGATTTGGAGATGAGTTTTGAAGAGGATCTACATCCAAACTCCGGTCGCTCGGAGTTTTTGAATACAATCAAAGTCTCTAAACTGTCTGACGATTTGGAGATTGAAGAAGGAATGTACTTCCTCCTCATAGGAATTGGCTTAAGATTATGCTCGTCGGAAATCTTCTCTGACGACTTTGATAACCATGGAGGATTAACTGAAGATTCTTCTAAACTGTCCATTGCTTGTGGCGAAGACCTTCTTACAGGCGATGATTGTTCCGATACATCCGAAAAAGATTTTCTCACTGCTGGTCTTGGAATTGTATCTTCATCCTCTTCCATGTCTTGTTTGATATCATTCTGAAAATTGTTGTCATCACGGTTGTTTCGAGCTGGAAGACTATCCAAACTGTCTGGAGAGAGTGACACTGCGCTACCGCCGCCCATTGGTTTCTTTGAACTAGATAGCCGGCTTTCTAGTTCTTCGAAGATATCAGAATTTCGGGACAACCGACTGGAAGACTTGCGACGAACAATTGGTGCAGATTTTGCAGCCGTGGAAGGAGAACTACTGGCGCTGTTGGCGATGCTGTCGTTCACACTGCCTAACTCAAGGCTGTCCATGGCTCCGCTATCATCGGTACTTTCTGTGATAGTTGTAATAAGGCTGATAGAAGCGCCATTGCTACCTTGCGAACCAGAACGTTTTGACTTAGGCGGTCGGCGATTCTTTGGTCGTACGGCTATTCGATGGTGGGCCGCTGTATGACTCAAAGCTCCTGTCTCCAGTTCGGCTGAAATGATAATAATTTACTTAATTTTGTATTTTTTCTATGTAAAATATTCTGAAATCTTATCGTATTAATATTTGATAAACGTTAATATTATTTTAATTAAATATACAAACTATTTCATGACTATATCAGTGTATTTGTAGATATTGTTATTTATTATTATCTACTTTAATGAAATAATATAATAGACACAATGACAGTTATACTTATTTACATTAGTATTTTTTAGCTTATCTTGAGAAATAATAAATTATTAAAATAATTGTTCAAATTCTATGTAATATACTTCCAGGATATGTAGCAATAACGTAATTACAATTATGATTATGCTCAACATGAAATTGAAACTCCATTTTGAATGATAAATGTTAAATGTCACTGTAACCTTTGATTTGAAGTATAAATAACCAATATTTAAAGAACAGAAATATAGATAAATTAAAATATTTATATATAAATAATGATTTACACTAAAAGGAATGTATAAATTTCATTACAGTTAAAAATCACGACAGCAATTTTCTTTGATTTTTTGACAAAAATTTCAATATATAAGATCTATTTTATAGTTTAAATAAACAAATATCTGTAATAAGCAAAGCATAATACGATAATAAATAATTCATACAACTAATTATATTCTTATTATTTCCACAATAATATGTAAAAAATTTATTAAATTAATTATATATTTTAAAATTTAAATACGATTTTTATCAACCATAAATTACGCGAATTTTCTTTTCTAATTTATACTGCAAAATTTCTTATGCCTTCATTAAAGCGCAAATTGATTTATATAAATATAAACAGTATTAAATTGAGATTCAACCAACTTATGTAATAGTCTATGAAACTCGACCATGTAACATAGTCGAACAAACTACAGTCAACGTCCGATGAAAATCTAATTTCTTACATCATAAAAGCATGACGATTACAACATTATGAATATAATATTATATATAACACTTACGCAAATCTTCCTTCGTCGACAGGTCAACACGATCTAATATTTCCCTGGTTGACCTCGTCACCTGAAATCAAACGATAAAATAATAAATTTTACCTGATTATAGTTTTTTATTTACTCATTTGTCGACATCATGGCGGATGCCATTGTATATGAGAAATGGACTGAGAAATGTTCTGCCTCGTTTAAACTTCAAATATATGCATCGGAAACACTTGATATAATAGCCCAAATAGCATAACAGCATTCTTAAAATAAGAGATATACAGTTTCATTTGGAATCTAATTTCACTGAGTGTCTTAATAATTCGTTTGCAAATAAATACACTGAAATTCCCAGTGCACTGAGAGAAATATGAATATTTAGAATAACTATCTTTATATAGTTAAAATAAAAATAGTCATGACAACCATAATAATGGTTGTATTAATCATTTTTGTATGGTTATGGTACCTATTTTACATGGTATCTTATCATTTATGTAGTGAATTTCCAGCCTAACTATATTTAATGGTTATTTTAACCATTAAATATGGTTATATTAACCATTAAATATGGTTATATTAACCATTTTTTTGACGAGAATGCCATCTGAAGTCGCATGAAGTCGTTTTTCTTTTTTTTAATTTAATTTATTTCATTGTGACAGATTTTGATTTGCATCATCGAATATAAAAGATATTATATCTTTATTTATTTATTTAACATATTTTTATAAATATATTTTTGTAATTAAGTACATATCTCTAATAAAATAATAAAAGAGACATCCATTCTATAGAGTTATACATAGAAAAGTGTCATGTCATACGTAAATATTAAAATAATATATTTTGTTATAAATTTTAATTTTATTATTTTACATTATATGAATTTTTACATAACATTATACAATAATTTACAAAATCATCAATAATTATATTATATTATTACTGAAAATTATAATTTTATTAACATGGTATTTATAACCATAAAAATGGTTTGATTTAAAATTCACTCTTAATCACAGTATATCATTATTAAATAGTTACAGTAACCATTTTTTGGTCTGACCATGTCATTCTACTCGCATATCATGTCTTTATGAATCTGTAAAATTCTATATCAAATTATCCGCAGTAAAAAAAATTATGTCATTGTGTTTCAATTATAATGTATTTGTTTATTAAAATAAAAAGCAATACTCTCCAAGCACTTTAAGCAATGCAACTTGTAATTATTGTAGACAAATTTTTATTATGTTATTGTTAATATAGTAATAAGTGCAGTGCAAGATGACAGAAAATAAAAAAGCTTCGTGTCATCTTTTAGAACCAAACTTGTGATCTGTAAAAACTATCGGTACAAAAACAGTTGGTTGTTTCAGTTATTGTTATTCCTTTCTTCGACTGCAATGAAGCATGTAATGCCGTTGTTGAACGCAAGCAACGATATATGTGCGCGAATGCTAACGGTATACGCTACGTCGTTGCCTACTTAAGCGCGATCGGCAAAAACCGGTTGTAGGTGCCAATACTATAACGCTATTCGTAGATAGTTGTATGCGCGTACTTATTCGTGACTCGTGGGTATTCAAATAAGTTTGTCCAAATTTTATAACGATACGAATCGTGATTTTCGTCGTACAAATTTATGCTTCCCAAAGGTTGACACTGGGCAAATATTTTTGAATTAACATAACATAATATGAATTTATGACGACATTAACAACGAATTGAGAAGGCACTTAGCCGATCTTCGTCTTTTTCATGTTGCATTTTTTTCATTTCAATATAAATTTAAAAAATTAATTTGCATATTGAAAATGTAATAACAATTTTTATTATATTTTATATTTTTCAATACATTTTCCCCACTGTTTCCCACTCCCATCGTTAATACCAAAATAATTTTCTAATTTTCCAAAAAATTTTTATGGAAATGCATTAAAAATATATGTATTATTTTGTTAATAATTTTGTTTTAAAATTAAATATTTCTGTATTATAATAGTTATATATTTTATCATTTATCTTTTCATTTTATATGTTATTTATAAATATATTTCTATTTTATATAATTATAACTTAAAAACAATAATTCATCCCCGTTATTACATAGACAATAATGTGATATAATGAATATTAATCAAATTTAATGAAATGATATTAAAATAAGAGCCCAGGAGTGCTGTAATTCATAGAAACTCACATAAAAAATCCAATCAACACTAACAATACATCGGAAAAGATTTCTCCGATTTGCAGATCATTTACCTTCATCACTTCAACTTTTTTGCGCACGACCGGCGGCGTTCGTTGCCGGATATCATCCCTTCTCCTAACCGGACTAGCAGTCGGACTTTTTCGCGTGACTTCGTTGCAATATTGGTAGTCCGAATTTTTGCTCCCGTAAACACCGATGCTGACTTTCGGACTCAGACGAGAGGGTCTCACGGGCGTCGGTACCGCGGGCTCTGTGGTTCCGCGCAATTTCTTCCGACGACTGTTCTCCACAGCGTCCAGATTCAGTTGCTCGATTATCGCTCTGATATTCGACGATATTGCGCCGGTCTCTTGTGGAGACATGACCATTTTTACGGCACTCATTCGACAACAATTCACTTTCAAAGCAAAACTCCTTATTTCATCATTCGTCAAACGCTTAGGAAAAAATTCTGTAAAGTGGCGTAATTTTGGTTTCATTGTTTTTTAATTAATTATATACTTTATGAACAAATCATAAAATAAAAATTGTTTCCTTTAAGTAATATTTGGAATGTTTTTGAATTGTAAATAAAAATAAATAGAATGAAATTGTCATTTGGAAATTTTAGAAGTCGATATTGTTTGCTAATTGTTTTATGAGTAATAAAACTTCAATGTAATTCAATGAAGCATTTTTTGACAGAAAAATATGGCAATTTCCTTCTCTTTATCTCATTAAATATTCATCAGTTTATTTCAACATTGTATTCACCGTCTAGCAATAAACATTTCGCATTTGCAATGTCATGCATTGAACCAAGTAGCGCGTACTCCGACGATCACTTTCGAATGAAATTGGTCTTGCCGCTGATTTGCATGAATGAAATTAATTACAACGTGGCGTACGCGAAAGATGAAGGAATATGAAGAAAAGATTATATTCATTTAAAATTGGACGAAAACGTTAATACGATTGCATCTGTAACGTTTTAATACACTTATATGAATCATGTGCTCACATGCTTGCATTTAATTACATTTTAATGGGCAACTTTATTAAAAAGTGGAACGTGCGAAAGAAGTGTTCGAGATTTTTGAATTTGAACTCTCAGTATGAAAAACAAGAATCAAGTTTGCGCGAGATTTTCGAACTGAACAAGACGAAACATTGTGTTGTAAAGAATCGCCGTTGCGTTACGCTTAAAAGGTCTGGTCGAGGGAAAATGGAAAATGTAAAATAGTGAAATACAGTTGCGGGAGCTCGTTACCGCCAGTAGCAGTATGTTTCTCAAGATTTCACGCGAACTCTGCCCTGCCTTCATTCGTCGATCTAGACTCCTGATCTTGATCGTTTCCCACGCGACCTTACCCCAAAAGTAAGTCACCGATCTGATACCAACTTACCTCCTGACACGAAAATTTACTCGATAATGTTATGAGCTAATTATTTAAATCTCGGCTTTAGTCATCGGTGAATCAGGTTCAACAAAGTTTGATCAATAATTTGACATTGTGCTAGCGTTCATGGAAATTGTAGATACTTTTGTTTATCGAATTATAAATTTGTATATAATTTATTTCTTTAAACACAATGCTGTAGCAGATTAAATATTTTAATATTTTAACACATATATAATAACTTATACACATAGTGATAAATTGAAGCAATTGTTAAATATAATATTGGAGTTAAAAATTAAAATATATTGATCCATTTTCTGAATATATATCGCAAAAAGTGTTAATTGTTTGAAAATTTCTGACAAAATATAATTAGAATATTTAAAATGTAGATTTGAATTGATATATGTATTAAGATTTTACTTCTATATCAGACAAATATGCACTATATTGTTAATTATATAATTATCTCAAATTTTTGTATTAGAAATATTTTTGTTAATAAAAATTGAATTCGTAAATTCATTCTCAAAAAAATTAAATATGAACGTTAAAAAGATAATTATATCAAGCAAATTGATTCAATGAAAAAATGCTTAAAGATGCGCTAAAATGTAGATATTTAGTCTTATTTAATTATGTTGAATAATATAAATGTATACATACTTTACGTAAGCAATATGAGTATGTAACGCAATTTATGCGTTAACGGTCATATTATTAATAAAGTGAATTACTTTTTGGTCATTGTGCAGCGCATTAACAGGTCATATACGTTTTAATTAATTACATCTTGTATAACCCGCCTGATAAACGCATATTTCCTGAATCGTTATTGCACGCAAATCATTTAACTTTAAAATTACATGTTCAAAAGAACCTAATATTAAACATTTTAAAATTATTGAACTACCGATTAATGAACATTACAAGAGAACCTTAAAAGCAAGATTCATCTTATGCAGTTCATTATAAGACAAAATATACTATACATATATTTATAATTTTAATCAATAATTTCTATTATACACTATACATGGAAAAAATTAATTGGTTAAATATGTAGTTTTTTATAAATATTTCAAATAATAAAATTAGCATGAAACTGGTTCGCATGAAAAAGTTTATAAATTTAATTTTTATACTTTCTGTAAATTGTCTTTTAACAGAAATACAAAAGCAATATAGATTTGCGAAGCCGAGAAAAGCGAAATTTAAAAGGATAAAAGCGCACGTCAGCTGATTAAGGAATGATTTACAACGACTTGCCGCGCGCTTGTATAACGGAAAATTTTAATTGGTTTGTTGTAGCAATGGTGAATAAAAAGACAGAAGAAAGGCACGCGAAGGGAAAAAGTTTCCTACGCGACGTCTTCCGAAAGATGGTCCGCGGCGCGGCGCGGCCCACGCGCTTCGCCCACCGTTCGGTCGAGGTCCTTGTCGTGTCAAAGCAGCCGCGCACCATTCTCCTTTTACGCGTTTCGCGTCTCATGAATAACAAATCGCGGGTCGCCGCGCCATTATAAAACACGAGTCGCGCGGCAGGTCGCGCTCGATCGCAATACTTATTGCCTTCGGGGATGAATTTAACGTAACTACTTCAATCGCTACTTTTCTCTGACACAAATCATATGTTCCTGTCTCATATTTCTCGATTGTAATCTGCGCACGCTATTTTCCACGGGATTGTCTACATTGTCGGGCAATGTTAACAAAGAAAAAAAATGCTGGCAAAATAGTTCGGTCAACGATATATGTATGATTATTTAAGCTACTGTACTTTGCATTTCTGAAGCAATGGGTAATCAGTGGAAAATGTGGCATCACATATTTCCATTCTATATATGATTTTCAACCATGAGACCATTGTTTGTAGGAATGCAGGCTTAATCCGTAAATACGGGTCTCATTGCATTTTATTCAATTTTGCATTAGTCGAATTTATTTAGAACACTAAAGAATTGCAATTTGCGCAAGAGGTTTCGGGTTAAAAATAAAATAAGAAATAAGATTCGTTTGAAATAAAATAAACTCATTTTTTTCAAATTAAGTTAAGTAAACAGATAGCTTAATATAAAATTGCTATAGCAACAAATTAAAATCATTTTAATTATTTTAATATTTTCCTAATTACAATTCACTTAATTAATAATAAAGAAATATTAAGAAATAAATTATGCTCATCTGTCTTTGAATAAAATAAAATTCTAGGATTAATGAAAAACATAATTCATATATACATTATTTGTACCAAACCCATATCATTATGCCCATAAAGAAGCATAATGAAATATTCAAATCGTGTATTAATTTAATTATGTCTTAATTAGTTCGCATTGAAATAGATAAAAATATGCTCTGCAGTGGTTTGAAGTTTTACCTAAGTAACTTACGCAATACGAATCTGAATGCGTCAAATTTTTCGTGTCTGAAAATTGCTATCGAATTTTTTATCGTTAAAGATAACGTAGGTCGCAATGGCAAAAATGTAAGATAACCCACACACGCTTGCGAATTAGTTCATTACAATTTTTTCTGCATTTTTTGCAAAGCACCTCAGTGACTCTCGTGCTCACATTGATATTTGAAAGTATTTTACTTTGCAAACCGGATATAACCGCAAACATAGGCGGAAGTTGCGAAACGCAATTATTGCTACACCCTGTGTTTAACCTGCGATTTTATTGTTGATGCGTTTACTATCCAAAAGTACAAACTATGTATAATTCACGGTTGGCGTTGCGATAATTTTTTACCGTCAATCAAACAAAATCAGATTAATCGTGACAATAAAAACTAGTGCATCAGAACGCGTTAAATAGATTATGGGTTGATTATTTTTTTAATTTGTATGGAATATAGCGAACAGGAAACGAATGCAAAAACAATTAGAAAAAGTGTATTTGGAAGTCGCACTGCTTTTATTAAATTCAACCTTTCAAGTTGAAACTCGCTTTTGAGAATGAATTTGTAAAATTAAAATTTTCGCGCAGACGCGTCCCACTAATTGAAATTTTTAACTTTAAAAGAAAGTTCATGAAATTCAAAAGTTCTAGAAACTTATGGAAAACAGTAAATAGAAATTAATATCTTTATGTAACATACTAAATACGAAAAATAATTTTGTTTTTAAATGTGTAAAATGAGAAACGATTTCGTAACTATTCAAATCGATTCCCATAAGTATGTAATTCAATCTTTGCACAAATTGAAATGTTTTCAATCAATACTTACTTTTGAATTTTCATCTCGAATATATTATGTTACCATGAAGTCAAACATTTCATTGAACATGATCAAAAACGTAGATAATTAATTATATCATTATTGAATACTAATTAATATCCCATCGAAACGTTATTAATAATTCGTCATAACAATTTGTGCGTCTAACGGTAGCGCGTGTACGGAAAACGTGTGATCTTGATACGTTTTGTATATCAAATGAACGTAGGACGAAGTAAGTGCCTTTATAAAACGAGAATTCCACTTTGCAAGTAAACACATTGGGCTCTAATTACGACCGTGAAAATGAGTATATGCGTATGAATAAGAGGATGTGGTATGCTTTGATGAGCGTTGCTCGTATTTCCGCGCTTTTGTCATCATGTGAGGGAAAATGTGCCAACAGAAAGAGAATGAAACGCTAAATGATATTCAGTAATGAAAACCAACAGTTATTGTTACGCTAAAATATTTGTTAGTTGATTTGCGTCAGTATCAATCCCCCATAAATGTCAAATACAAACAACTGTATCAAAATAAAAAGACAAGTTTACTGAAGTATCATTTTTTCTTAAATTAACTATAATCGCATTAATTACCCATTTAATATTAAAAAAAGAAAATATATGATTATTCAAGCATACAAAAATAATAAGATAATAAAATTTTATAATAACGCAAAAAATACAAAAAAAAACGTTCAAACATTTAATCTTATAGAAATATAAATTAATAAAGTTTTAATATTTTTTTCAATACAAGTACTTAAATAATAATAATAAATTGAAATGATATTGTGAAACTGATTATTTTTTGACTAATGCTATAACGTAAGCTCTTAAACGTTCCGAAAAAGTAACAGTTTGTATTAAGATATTTGTCGTATATTCGAGCGTGAATGTGGATAGTACATGCAAATAACATAATTAAATAGGTTTTTATCATGGAAGTAATTAAAGTAAATTATTGAAGCAAACATTATAATCATAAATATCTCATCTGTGATTTCGAGACCATAATTGCATGTGATTCGCGAAAGTAATAAATAATTCATCAAATGGATATTTAAAATGATATTTGTTATATATCTGTTTCGATTATCGTGATACAAAACG
>JABFPK010000684.1:0-14237 GCA_022817445.1 Habroteleia sp. ZL-2020
CACCTATAGAAGACATTTTTCTTTAATTTTGACTTAAATCGTCAAAATTTTTCAAATCACCAAAAAAATTATATCGAAAAATGAGAAATGTTGAAACAGAAAAACTATAATTTTACGAATTCTATTCATCTAATCTTTCTCTAATGAGGCTTATCTTGTAGAGATTCGAATTCTGAATCAGAATAATATAGTTACTTGTATGCCTGAATGTGAGTTTAAACCAGAATCAATTTATAATGTTTGAAATCCGACTGAAAATTGTCAATTTTTCCAGGGTGGGACCTTTTGAATTTTGCTGGACCAAAAAAATTATTGTCTCAGATCTTGCCAAATTCAATCTAAATACCATCCCTAATAGGAAATAAGATAAATAATGACGTTTAAAGTGAAAAATGGAGATAAAAAGTTTCACCAATTTTAGGTGAACAAATTCCAGATTTTTAGAACCCAAAACTGAGCTTAAGGATGAAAAATTTGTTTTTCTTCAATTTTGCTTCTAAAAATCGTATTTTAAGTGCAGAAATATGTGTTTCTGAGCATCCTTCCATCTATATAAAGCATTTGTTTTTCATTTTGAATAAATTTGATAAAATTGTTCAAATCACCTAAAAAATGCTATCAAAAAATAAGAAATTTTAAAACAGAAAAACTAGGATTGCGCGAATTCTATTCATCCAACCTTTATCTAATAAAGCACGTTTTGTAGAGATTTTAATTCTGCACAAGAATAATATAGATACTTGTATGTTTGGATGTTAATTTGCCGACAATTTAATTTATTATTTTTGAAATCCTGTCAAAAATCGAAATTTTTTTCATGGTGGCACCTTCTTAATTTTGATGGACCAAAAAAATTAATGTTTCATATCTCACCAAAATCAATCTAAATGATATTCCTGAATCAAAAGGAGATAGGAAATCTTATTTAAAGAGCAAAATGGAGAAAAATTTTTTTTACCAATTTTAGGTGTCCAAATTCCAGATTTTTAGAACCAAAACTGAGCTTAAGGATGAAAAATTTTTTTTTCAATTTTACTTCTAAAAATCGTATTTTAAGTGCATAAATATGCTTCTGAGCATCCTTCCATCTATATAAAACATTTGTATTTCATTTTTAATAAATTTGATAAAATTGTTCAAATCACCCTAAAAATGCCATCGAAAAATTATAAATTTTAAAAAAGAAAAATTAGGATTGTGCGAATTCTATTAATCTAATCTTTATCTATTTGAGCACCTTTTATAGAGATTTAAATTCTGAATCAGAATAATATAGATACTTGTATGTTTGGGTTTGAATTTGAAGAAAATTCCATTTATTATTTTTGAAATCCTATCAAAAATCGAAAAATTTTCCACGGTGGGACCTTCTTAATTTTAGGGGGTCAAAAGAATTATTGTCTCAGATCTCGCAAAATTCAATTTAAATGACATCCCTGATGCTAAAAGAAATAGAAAATGGTATTTAAAGAGCAAAATGGAGAATAAAATTTTTCACCAATTTTAGGTGCTCTAATTTCATGTTTTTGGAACACAAACTGATCATAGTGACGACATTTTTTTTTCGAATTTTCAAATTCGATTTTCAAAAAAGTCGGTATCCCTTTTACAAGATTTGAATTATCCCCTATTTCACAAATATAAGGACATATCCCCTTTTTACAACCATATTTTGAAATATCACTTTTTCCAACGTTTTCCTCACTTATCCCTTTTCTCAACCAAGATATCCCATTCTTCATAATAGGTGTCGATATAATGTACTTTATCGCATATTTTTAAGTTCACATACCGCAACAGCTACTCAATAGTCCCTTAAAAATGTAAAATAATATTTCACTTTCCATTATAAATATAAAAATTCAAGATAAATTGGAATTTTTGGTGGCTGTCAAACACCAGTTTAACGTTATTAGCAATGGTTATTCATCGTTAATACGAACAACAAATTAGTTTCGGGTACTGCAGGAAATGCGCGACATAAAAGATTATACGCTTGCATCACGAGTCAAAATCGTGAATTGCGAGAGGTAGCAACATTACAATGCGTAAAATGGGCTGTATTTTTTAAACAATACTGGAAACACTTTAACGTAACGAACGAGGGGGAAAGGAAAACCGTGGACGTCCAAAGGCATGACAAGTTTGTTTTCACACAGGCCTACGCGTTTTGTAGTAATTAAATGTCTAAAAACATAGTTTGGTCAATTTCGCACGCATGCGAAACCATACAATACAAGTGCCTCGAGGCGACGTCGCGTTACGTGCATACGACACCAAAGCTTCAATGAAAAATATATTAGTTGTTTGGTTGGCGCATTGGCTGTATCGTTGATCACATTCCGCGTGCGATGTTTGCGGCCGTAGGCAAATTAAACATAATTGTGACAGATTGCATCTACCCTTCCCTAATGACTGCATGTCGTTTCCATATCTGTCGCTGATATAAGTTGCCCGACTATCGCCAGTTCGACTTATAATTGCCGTGTGATCGTTAATTACTCACCACCTTGCTCGACGTGCATGAAATTCGTATCTCTGCCAAGCTGCTTCTCCCGCTTGCGCCATTTGGCACGTCGATTTTGAAACCACACCTAGAATTAGAAACACCGTAACTGATACCATCGTGAATTGTATATTATTTTTAAAATAATGCGTATTGCTTTCGCGTAAAATGAGAACCATAGCATCTATTTTTCTAAATTCTAATGTATTTTATGCATATGTCTACAAATAATTGTGTATATGATATAATAAATTCAATTTTTTATTGACTTGTACAATTTTATGCTTAAGGCAGAAGGAAGGAAGACATTTTTTATAACAAAGAGACAAATAATTTCATAGATTATGACATTTTTTTAATGAAAAAGAGTATTATAATTTGTAGCAAAGAATCAAATTTTTTGCTTTTATAAGTATAATATTTTTGTATAATTAAATAATTAAACTTTTCTTAATATAAACTCAATTTAAATCAAATGAAAATTGAATGAAGCTTGGGTAAATGCAAATGTTAAATTAAAAGAAAAAAAATTGGTATATACGTTTAATTTTTTAAAGGCCCCATATTTAATTTGCTAATCAGAAAAATATGAATTTTTAGAGTTTTGTTCAACAAACGGGGTGCTGTTTTTTCTTTTCATTAATAATTTTATAAAAACATTATTAAAATCGAACGGTTGATTTTAGCCATTTTGTAGGACGGCTTGCTTAAAAGACATTTTTTTATCACCCAAAGCCGAAGCTCGTTTCAAAAAGTGTACAGCAAGAAACAATATAGTAACAGTTTTCGATGGATTATATAACAGAGAGAGAGAGAGAGAGAGAGAGAGAGAGAGGGGGGGAGAGAGAAAATTTAATATTTGAATTTCTAAAGCGAACAAGTCTAATCTTAATAATCATATTCAAATTATATTTAACCCTTTAATACTTAACGAACCCTTTAATATGAGTCGAAAAGGAAAGTTATAACATTAAATTCAAATTAGTTACTTTCTATTTATATGTAATAGTAAATTCAAAATTAAACTAATCAAAATTAGTTAGCATCAACCGCTAATTTATTGCAATTCCTTGACATAAACTTATTCATAACAAATTTATAATTTATTAAACTAAATTATGAAATGTTAAATATCGTAGTATCTAAAGTATTAATTTTTGTATAATGACTAGACAATTATCGACAGTCTCAAATTTAAATTTATCACCGGAAATATTGAATCTTATCATGATCAAAATATGCACGAATTTGAGTTGAAAATTAAATTAAAATAAAAAACAATTAAATAAAAATCAAACTGAGCGTTACAGTTCAATCCAGTTGTTTTATCTAAACAAGTTTAATAAATTACTATAATTAAAATAATAGTAACATGGTCATCCTATTTCAATTTAATTTTCAAATGAACATTAAAAAATGGCCAGTTTAATACAAGGTATTAAAAGTATTGCCCGCTGAAAAATCGCAAGAACGGCTAAAGCTTTACTGCCCCTATCAGAGCGACCCAACAAAAGCCAGCTTTCGAGGCTGATTAAGCTAATTGTTAACAATTATCCTGATTTCCTTCGGACCCCTGAGTGGCAGCAGAACCCTCTATTCTGCCACCAGCCTCCCCCATCCAATCTCCTATAATACAGCCTCATTGCCTTAAAATGCTTTCGCTTTCCACTCGAGCAGAGCTAGTTTTGCTGCACGTATAACATAGATCTTTTATTCGAACGCCTTACGTCTCTATTGCAATGGCAAAGGGGATGCAACACCACGAATTACTGCAGCGATAAACCTTTCAATACTTGAGAGCTTTTCATTTTAATACCAATTAATCGCCCGTTACATTACTTTACACACAATGATTATTATTTCCCCACTTTTTAAGTCGAAATCTGTCTAAACAAACACTAAATTAACCTAGAATCCATATACAGAGATAAACACATCTCAATTTATTTAATGATTTTTTTTTCTTTCTTTGTACGGAGAAAAATAATATTTAAAATTGTACTATTTTTTATAGATTTTTTTCGGACTATTGGAAACAAATTAAAAATTTGTTTAGGCAATATGGTAAAAATGATTATAAATTCTAGAAATATTTAATATGTTATATCTCGTTATATCTCCCAGAAAACGTAACAAATTTTACCATATGGTCTAATAAATTTTTTGTTTGTTCCCAAAAGTCCGAGAAATTTAGAAAATATGGTAAAATTTTAAATATTTTTTTTCGTGTATTATGTATTTTTCTTCGTGTGGAGGAACGGTAAAATGTATTAACAATAT
Source organism: Habroteleia sp. ZL-2020 (assembly GCA_022817445.1). NCBI lineage: Eukaryota > Metazoa > Arthropoda > Insecta > Hymenoptera > Scelionidae > Habroteleia > Habroteleia sp. ZL-2020. The sequence goes on from JABFPK010000684.1 coordinate 4,787, forward strand.
TTATTTACTTTTGGGGGGACGAGGGTTGATAATGTTGAGTTTGATTCTCAACACCAACATTATCAACATTATGATATTTCAATCAATAATGAAAATAAAAATGATTTACAGTTAACATATTGTTTATACATAATTTTTATGTACGCATTAACTTCGTCAGGACTGGACGAAACATAGTTCGATGTTTAAGTTTCTAGCTATATCACATTTGTTTTATCTCCCAGTACTGCGTCATTATTTGTTCTATCTCAAAATAGTGTTGAACCAGTACTGACTGGCAACGCGGCCCAGCGTTATAACTCCAGTACTGGAACTGTATTAATCGCGTTGCTGGTTCAGTGTCACTGGTACACCTATGGCAATGTCAGCGATAATATTGTATCAATATTAGTTCGTAAGATAATTTTTTTGTGGAAAATTATAAGTAAAGTTATAAAGATTGTTTTTAAATTTATCATTACTTGACTCAGAATTATTAATTATTTCAAATGCTTATTAAATATTAAGCTTGCTAAATAACAGAACCACGTAATTAGAATTATAATTAATCAAATTATTTAAATTACTAACGCAATGTTTTCTGAAAATTTGAACTGAAAATTTAAAAAGTTTCCATTTTTAATATGTAGAATGGTGTATACACTTGTTGTGTAAAATACATTAATATACTTATGAAATTCATAGTAAACCTAAAGTATATTAGTTATGAAACCCGGAGGGTCTGTGATTTTGAATATTATTAAACCTTAAGTTTACAATTGTTGGATGCTTTTGAGGGTGAAAACGTATGAAATTCAACAATGAAATGAAATGAAAAGCGGCTTAGCAACTCTATTAGTTCCTCAGTAGAGTCGACGTGCACCGGCGAATTTTAATTGCTTAATTGTTGTTAATTATTTAATCGTTCTTGAATACCAAGTCTAGCGCTCAAGAGCTCGCGAACTCCCAGAACGATGCTCGTTGCTCAAACGACTCGAAATGAAGCTTGGCTCTGAGATTTTGTCGAACGTCACCGCGTGTAATAATGGGAAAATAAGAACGCTTATTATAAAGATCAAAATTTATATGATATGACGAGATTATGAGTGGCAATTGTAAAAAATTGTATTTTATGAAAATTAGTATTAAAATCTCAATGCTTTGTAAGAATTAGTCTACTTCTAATTTGCAAACATGTGAAACAGAACAGAACACATATAAAACAATGAATTAAAACGATTTTATTCTTCCTTTTTATATTCACTTTATACGTTATCTTCGTATATATTTTCTTCCTATCTATTTGTCGTCCGTTTTTTAAAAAGGATAATTATTTTACTTCTATGTACCATATTCACCTTTCCCTATGCATTATTATTTATTATCCAAATAGTCTCATGATTATTTATTTAACCGTACAAATTCAGTTATTTATTATTTTCCACAAATATGCCGCACCGTTGCAATAATTATGCCACTCCTTATGGATATACATTAGAAAAAAGGAATACAATTTTTTCACTTCTTTAAAATACTATTCGAACTTCGAGGGTGTTTAAAATCAATTTTAATTTATTTACACAATTAAATTCTTTAGCAGATTTTCTTCTTAAAATAGTACCGCCTAAAATAAAGTTTGAACATTTTTGGTTCAAATAATGCATTCGGGTTTATAGGGGGTTTAATGATAAGGCAAGGGACGCAATTAGATGTGTATTACTGTATTCTATAGAGGAGTACTTAGCGCTTCAAATTACACGTAAAACAATGCATTTTTATTTGATTTTGCAAAAGTTTTGCAAATTTTGAAGAAACGTAAACATTTTACGCTTGTTTGGTATATTATGCATTTTTATGTATTGTAGATTTATTGAAAAAAATGTACAATAAATAAATTGGCATATTGAGAATTGAATTTTCTTCTTCTAGATGATATGCTGCGAATCATGCCATTGATTTATAGACTATATTTTCATCAATTTTATTTTTATTATATTTAAACTGTTGATGAATACTCGATGCTCTCTAATGCCAGGTCAATGTCGATAATGCATGCAAATTGAGGTTTTTGTACACACACACACACACACATATATATATATATATATATATATATATATATATATGCACGTGCCCTACCAAACTCTGAGGGATTAGGGGTGGGGGTCGAGCTCCAAATCATTGAATATGGTCTCTGCCGAGATAAATAAATTGACTTTCCAATTTTTCAATCTGATGCATAGTTTTGAAAAATATTTGAATGTTTCGGGTTAAAAAAATCACCCTGTATAAATATTCGAGATTTTGGGTCTACATTTTATTGTTTTATCGCATTAACCTAACCTAACCTAACCTAACGGGATTTCCAACTTAACTTATCGTAACGCTATCAACGTTATGTAATATATCCTATTAACTGCCTTTATATACCAAATGAGCAAGAGGGATTTTGCACTTGCTGACAGCAGTTAGTGCACATATACTCCGCAATGTGGTAATTAGTGAAAGTAAGTTCTAGATCTGAAACAGTCATTAGTTATCGAAAACGAAACGATTAGATTATTTGACGCATACTTACACATAAATATACATTAATCCTCCACAAACTATTACTCTTTTTAACTCGCACTTTATTATTCGTAATTATAAATTTCATTTTAATTATGGATTAATTTGAAATAATGATATTTGCAATTAATAATAATTATTAGAACTAAAAAAAGTAAATACTATAATAAACATTAGCAAATTTGTTGAAATTAAAAATAATGATTAATTTCGTTCAAGTATGTGAAGTAATAAATTATGAATTCTTGTGTGTTGTGATTTGATCAATTTAAACTACAATTGCACATAGAATTTATAAAATGTATTTCTCAATTTTTGTATCCGAACTTTGAATTGCGAAATTCCTTCTAAATATAGCATGGTGATTATAATTTAAAAATTGGACATTCAACACGACAACACCGAGAAAAATTGGCCGATGAAATAGCTCGTATCCATTAGGCAAGTGAAAATGTATGCGGCCGAAAGAACAGCAAATGGGCGCAAATTTGAAATTTACAAAAAGAGCAGAATTGGACCAACCATATCCATTAACACCCGAACAGAGTCGGAAACGATCGATCGACAGACGTTAATGTCGAAAAATGGGGTAATTTCGCATCTGAAATTGGTAGCCAGGATTTCCTAGATTGAAATAAAGTGGCCGTGGCACCACTGCGCCTGGCGGATCATTTAGCGGTTTTGTCGAGCGACGGCCAATTGGCGGCATTGTCGCTTGGCTGTACCACAATGGGCCAATCGGAATGTTCTGTCTCATTTCAACTGCCGTTCGCTCCGTCAGCCTCTGTTGCCCATGCCACACTACGTATCTGCCATGTATGTCGTCGCCCTTCCTCCCCTGCCCTCTCCTTCATCCACCCCAAGGGTGTCAGATAGTTACGCTAATCGAGTAACCAATTTTCCTGCAATAGAAAAGTCATTCTGCCATTCCGCGATAACTACGTAGTAATTTAATCCTTTATATCAGATGAACATTACTTTAGTCAAAACAGCCATTTTTAACATTTTCTCGTCGATAATTGTTAGAGATAATTTGTATGTGCATTTTAAGACATTTTGTCCATTTAAACGAGTTAAATATAAATTATTTATATATACTTTGTGTAAGAAATAATAGTTGATATTTTTTTTGTTTGTTAATAATAAGTATCACGAGCATATTCTGACACGGAATATACATTCATGCAAAGTAACCCTTCACATTCTATAATTATAAAAATGATCATTGTACATAGATTCAAATAAAACTTTTGATTAAATCATTTGAAATAAATGCTTTGTGTTATTAAAATGTCGCGCGCAAACGTATGTATCTAAGTCAATTATAAAATATTAACTTTTCATGTTTATTTATGAATGCGTCCTTTTTGAATAATAAAATATAAAGATAAATTCATGTTTGCTATGTGTTAATCGATTTAGTGTACAGGGTGAGAAAAAAGTCCGGCAACTGTTAAACATTTCGTGAAATATCTTGAAACGGGGAAGGAAAAAGTACTTGTCTGTGTAATATTTTTTCAAAATCTATCCAGTGACACCACTCGACTCAGTATGCCTACCTCTAAGGGGTAGAGTGGTGGCAAGCATAAAAACTTCAATCAAAATCTCTATTTTATATTTTTTATTGCAGATATGGATTTTTCTAAAAAACGTAAATATTTAAATATTTACATTTTTTAGAAAATCATTTTTTTAATGATAATTTCAAAAATTATTCGTATTATTAGGTAATGAATTTTGTAATTTTTTAAATTACCAATTTATTAGGAAAGCGCAATGTGTGCAAAAAATGTGTAAAATTATACAAGATTTTATGCAGATTTTTTAAGTAAAATTACAGTTTGGAGGAATAGTACACATGTTGTGTATTAAAATAATTGTTATGTTTCTCAAATGAATTTAGGCATCATTTGTAGTAATAAAAAAATGTTTTCACATTTTTAATAAACTAGACTATTTTTTATGTTATTAAGTGTTAAATTAGAAGATTTTTGATCGAATGAACGAAAATTTGCCTGTCTACGGGGAACGACTTAACAGGCTTTAGTGAAATTGCCTTTTGTGAAAAGGAAGTGGAGATGAATTTCTGAACAATAGTCTGTAATTAGTGAAGTGGTTAGTGAAGTTTAGTTGTATACATGCAAGGGGTTTTTTCTTCAATTAAGATACAAAACGTTTCGAGTTAACTCACGCAATTTTTTATAATTCAGTTTCCAAATGTACATCTACAGAATAGAATAATAACCAAAAATAATAATTTCATGAAAAATGACAAATTTAATTTCCTATAGTAAAATAATTACATTCAAAACAGTTATCAGTGGCGTTAAAAAATCTTCGCTTGTGTCATTGAAGAAATACTTTAATTAAATGTTTGAAAGCATTTACATTTCTGATTTATGTTTCTATTTATTAAAATATTATTATCTGTTATGAAAATATTGCGTTAAATTAAAATTCTTCAACACGTACAGTATACACGTATATACATAATTTTGAATTTGATATTTAAGCTATTCAAATATTTTGTTAATACTTTTCTGCTTATAATTTCTTTAAATTTGTGACAATATAAAAAATAATAATTTAGAATACTAAAATAATAAATTTGAATGTTATTTTTTTCAATTTAAAATGCATGGATTTATTCCACTACTAAAGAAATATTTATTTCCTTAATATAGTATTTATATTTGTACAATAATTCATACAAAATAATGATAACACTGATTCACAATGCACATAAATAAATATACATATTTCCCGATAATTACGAATTGACAAATCCAACAAAAATTGGTATTGAAAAAATGCATTCATTGCAGAAACGTCGTAACACATTGAAATTAATCTACTATACTATAATGTTGCACTCGTTAGCAAATAATTGAATGCTGTCCGCATTAAACGTGAAAATTAAAGTGCAATGATAAATTTAAGCCATTGGCGCAGCATTCGAGAAATTTATTCAATTCGTTTCATTTCTACGTTATTAAATATTGTTTATGTCAAACGTGAAACTACGAAAGTACTTTGCAAATAAATTTCGGTTCGGCAATCAATGCTCAAAACTGATGAATTCCGATTTTATAAAATAATGGTTTTAAAATAAAATATAAAAGTGAGGGTGATCAACACACTATTGAGCAAGCTTAATCTAATACAAGACTAAAATGTACATATTTTCATTTTAAACTTATTTGTTGCAAAATGTTTTTTTCGATATACAAAACATTTACTATTTCAAATCGTTTAATATAAAGTTAAATTATACAAAGTCCTGAATTTAAATTACAATCAATCTAATTTTCATGTAATAACTTAAGTTGAATTTATACAAACGCAAATAGAAATAAAATAAAAAATTATAATAAGTTTGAATACGTTATTTATATATTTTTCGCATAATGTTTATTTAAGATTAATTTATAATAAATTGAATGCATTTATAATATGAAAAAGATGATACTTAATTGATTATTTGTCTCTTCTTACAAATGAAATTATATCTATAATATAAGCATGATGCATTTGCTCCGACATTAAACAAATGATTTCGGTTTACCTACCTGTACTCTCGCTTCTGAAAGATCAAGGCGCAATGCTAATTCTTCTCTAGTGAAAACGTCGGGGTATTGAGTTTTCTCGAATGCTCTTTCAAGTTGATGTAGTTGAAACGTCGTAAAAGTAGTTCGCGATCTTCGAACTTTTCTCGGTCTATCGGATTCACTTAAATCCATAGAATCATTTAGCGTGTCTGGAATTTGATGGTCCACCAACTCCGTGTCACCGGCATCTCTAACGACCTCGGATGACGTCGCGTGCTCTGTAAATATAATTTACAAACATTTGTAAAACTAGATCAATTTTCTAAGTGTATAATCTATAAACCTTTTTCACTAGAAATTACTGAAAAATATTGATTTTTCTTTGTTTCAAGACACAAAATATTGATTATATTTTATTTATGCAAACATCTCTCTATATATAGAGAGGGTATACCCTTTCTTAGAAATAACATATATATGCCATTCATTAATATCAGGTGTCGCGAGTTTTTTGAAGATAACAGTAAATAAGTATTAACACACACACACAATAGAAAGTTCAATATAAAATATTATTTATCACAAACTTTTACATAACTTTTTATTACAGTCGCTGGTCTACTAAATCGATATTCGATATTATAAATTTATTGATGGAGGCGCAGAAAATCTAGCGGATGTTATAAGTATAGAATCATTTTTAATTAAAAAAATTATAATTGCACGCTTATACAACGTTATAGGTTTCTCTTTGTTTAAGTTATATCTCGCGTAGAAATGAACGGTATAGCATAAGGCTGGATCATAATTGCGAGCTAGCCATACTATTGCCAGACTTATGCCAGTCTCATGCTATACTTGAAAGTATCGTATCATCAATGATAGTAAGAAATCCAAACAATATGACATAGGACTGGTACAAACAGGCATAAGTATGGCAATTGTATGGCGTATGCTTGGCTTGCGATTATGTAGACCCTAGAAGGAAAAATTTAATTTAATGTGGCTCGCACGATTTCATTTGACCAGGGATTTAATAATGAATTAACGATATGCAGTAATAATGATAATAATGATTTTATAATAATAAATGTTATAATTTAGAGAATTATTGTTAAACGATTTTGATTTTATGCATTAATACTTATTTTATGTAAATTTAGTGTGTATTGCGATGCAAAGGATCGTGTAATGTTACAGCTAATTTTATGAGTTTCGTAGAAAATCTACTTAACATTAAATGATTCTATTTGCTGCGCATATAGCTTCATTAAATGGTAAATGAAAGATAAATTTATTTTAAAGCAACTTTTAAGGTATTAGAAAATTATTGAATTAAGCTAATGTAGTTGCCTTTTTCGTTATCTGAATTATTAAAAATATCAAAACTACATAAACTTCACTTAGCCGGTTAAATTATAAATTATAATACAAGTAACAAAAAAGTTTAATTGAATCGATACATGAGTGTAAAAGTTGTTCTCTCAATTCTTAAATCCTTAGTTTATATCGAATATCGTTTCCAAAAACGTGTCATAATTTTCTTAGCCATTTTCTTTCCGTTATGTCTCTATTGTTTTGCTTTCGATAAACAAAACAGAAGGCAGACGCAGCAGTAAAGTACTGCATGAGAGCGTTCAATAGATTTGTGCAAGCAGATACAACGCACGATTTAATGTTCCGATGTCCAATGCATGTACTCCAAAACGAATTTAACGTTCTGGATATTGTTTTAAGCCGTAGAGCATCTCCCGATGCACTCGAATCGGTGCTTTTGGATGAATGTCTGATCAACGGCTTTGTCAATTTTAAGCCCCTTGATTTGTCCTTTTTTTAGCTATAAAATATTATTTTGCAAGCAACTGCCGGCACCAAAATAAACCAGCAATGCTACAGGAAAATATCAATATAGAATTGACTTTTTAACAAATATTTCTCCTCTCTCTTCCCCAGTTAAAATCTTGTATGCTTTTTTTAAGTGTTCAAAGTCAGAATACTTTCCTTTGTATTTATTTTAAAACTTGTAAAAACATATACTTGTTTCATTGAAAATAGCTAAAGTGTATTTAAATTATATTTATAATTACAAATTTTTAATTTTATATCATAAAGCACTGTATAACTGCAATTATTCACTTCATTTTACAATGTAAAGTATATAATGCGTCTTTAATTATTATTTTATAGATAAATTTTAAAAAATAAAAGATTTGGATTCAAATATAATATACATACAGAACAAAACTAATATATAAAATAACTAAAATTTAAAAAGAGTTAATAATTCAATAAATGAAATATCTAAATGAAGTTTGCAAGCTTTACATATAGAATATGCACATATTTTTTTTAAAAAAGATTAAAAATATTTAAATAAAATATTAAATATAATTTAAACACTTTGTAATTAGTATTTACATGTAGAAAATAATTGCATGTACAAAATTTTACTGAAAAACAAAATTATTCTATTTTATTCTATATATTCTATTTATTTTTAATGTTGCATATAACCATATAAATATATTTGTGTGTATATGGAATTAAATCCCAGCCAAATATATACAATCTGACATATGTATGGTATTTTTCCAGAATAAAATGTCAAACTGATTTATTTAAAAAGATTCTTCATGAATTTAGCATTAACAATATTATTCTTTGCAGGGTAAGGCAAAGGACAACTTTTTGAATTGTTAAATGGGATTTATCTAGTGCAATTTCAAAAATCCCTTTAAAAAGAAAGTTAATTTTATTCGAAAAATTATATTTCTTTCGTAACAATTTCAACAGTTATATAAACATTTTATTTCAACTTTTCAATTAATGACTTCTGAAATTATCAGCTTAATCCTACTTACATTTATACAATCATTTATCTTAAAAATAATTTTCGTTTTAATAGTACTGAACTCTTACCACTAATGTGGAAATTCAACATTTTATTACCACTCGACTAAATTTTATTAAACTTTCATATAGTCGTAAATTTTGTATTGAATAATAGACAAATATATGATATTCATTTAATTCAAAAAATTATTATCAAAATTAAAGCGTGAACATTGTTCATCAAAATTATTTAAAAAAATTTGTTTATACAAATTTTATATTTTTACTATAAAAACATAATAACAATGTCAGGAAATCATTGCACGATATACACTGAGAAAAATGTTCTATGATTTTTTCCCCCAAATTGGGTTAAATGGGTTTTATAATACAGGATTTTTCTACAGGATTTTTAACTGTAAAGTTTAAAAATTAATCTTATAGAAATAAAAATTAGCCGAAAAAGGGGAAAATTTTGTTGGAGCAATTTATTTCTAATAAAATGTATATATTTGCATATACGA
>JABFPK010000685.1:0-14236 GCA_022817445.1 Habroteleia sp. ZL-2020
CATGGGTCTCCCACAGGTGGTAGAGCCTGTGGCATACGTGGCTAGAGCCATTGGACATTGTGGCAAACTCCGTGGCAAAAATTCTTCCCATGGTCTCAGCCACGACTATTTTTTCCGCGCGGGTGTATATATAATAAATAAAATATACCTTAAGAATAGTTGAAAAGTTATTGAAATAATATCGCACTAATGAAGATGTGTCATAAATTAGAGATATAACTATGAAGAATGTACGTCTCTACAATTACTTTATATATACATGGCTTCCAATGAAAATTAAACGATTATTTAAAAATAGATTTTACATAAAAAATAAGGTGTATATAAGTAATTATTAATGCATTACTTATAGAATAATAATCTATATAAATAAATGAATTGTTCAGCAAAGATGATAAATTGTTACACAATCATTTTTTTATTATAATACTTCATGATTGCAAGTAATTTACTTTCATAAATATTGCTCATACTTTATATAAAAGCAATCGTAATTGCTGTTTAATGACACCAAACCATTTATAATAAGATCAGTTTGTTTAATACTTATTTATTTTGATTTAATTTATTTCAGAATATAAGTTGGTTGCCAATAAGGAATAAATTTTTATATGAAATATATTTTTAATCTTTAACACACACACAGTTCGGCTTTTTTATCCCTTATCAGAAATTGCATCTACAACATTACAAAAGTGTTGAAAAAACAGTTATATGTTTATTATTATTATATTATAAACAGTTTTTTCATCAAATATAAAAATTGTACAATATTTTTTTGAAGAAAATTATTTGCAAACAGTTTTAAACATAATAAAAAATATTTTTTTTTTACAATTAGATGATTAAGTGTAAAAAAATTCTTACTTAATTGTTGTTAGACCAATATGTGGAGTAGACAATTTTTATTTTCAATTTGAATTGTTAACTGTATCACGTTATAAATTTAATTAAATTCAAGCTGTATATTGTGGTGTATGTATTATTTTGATTATTTTCTATTTTGAATAAAATTGTAGATAATTCAGATTTCTATGTGAATTTTTGGTAGAATTTTTTTTATTTTTTGGCGGAATATTTTAATAATTTTAAATATACTAAAATTATTAAATTATAATAATTAGAATACAAAAATATAAAGACACAATATTATTATTTAATATTTTATATTATATATAAGAGAGCAAAAATTTATTTCAAAAAACATATAATCTTGCAAATAAAATAATTATTTAATTAAAGAAATGAACAAATATATTCTTATAAATAAGTTAACTAAAGAAATTTGAATTGAATTACATAGAATTCAATTGATTACATATATATCTTTGAATAACTGTAAACAAATATAATCACTATATATATATATCGCGTGAAGAGAAATATTAGTACACTAACTTGAAATAAATGACCTTCTACGATGAATAATTTTGTCATAATTTAATGTTATATTTGCTTCTGTAACAAGTAGACATGAAAAATAAATATATAATAATTATGTACATTGCATACAAAAGTGTAAAGATGCTTTAACAAATTTATCGATTTCCTCTAATTTCAAATTTGGATATCCTTTCATGAGTGATTTAAGGAGAGATGTTTTAGCAGTGACATTTCTTAAAGTGCGATATTAGTGAATCCTTTGTTAAATATGTGCTTGAACACCTCTGACATTTGTGCCTGTAAAAGATACGTTATTATAAATTTAATTGCTTTATACTGTATATTCATATGCTACTTGATTTTGGTAAATGTAATTAATTATATTGCATATTTAGTGTCGGTGAATCATGCCCTCTCATATTAAAATGCTAAAAAATAAATAGAAATAGAATCTTTAAAAGCAACTCTATGGAGAAAAAAAATGTTCACGAATTTCTGAATGACGAAATTTTTTTTGCAATTTTTATTTCCACAAATCGTATTTTGGTGCTTAAATAAGTTTCTAAGCAATTCCACACCTAAAACATTTGTTTTAAGTACATTGACCTCAGTCTTGAAAATTTGAGAAACTAAATTAGATTATTATGCAATTTGTAATACTGAATATTCAAATTAGTAACTTGATATACGATATATTAAATGTTTTTGATTTTATCACATTATTAAATAACGTATTGTATACTTTTATGATAATATTTTTTTATGTCATTTAACACGTAATAGATTATATTTCGTGTTGCTAATATATTATTGTATTAATAAATAATATATATTTATTCATTTTGTTAAAAAATTTATTAAAATTTATCATATAATCATTCTCAGCATGAACAAATGCATAAGATTTTTTAATTAAACAATGCGTTTAACCTAAATCTCTAGTTAAGGCATTATTCACCGCCTTTTAATTTATATTTTGTATGCATTTAATAACTTTTTCGCTTTAGCATTATTAAAATTAAAATATGTTATTTAATCTTTATTAATGGGTTAAAAATAACATATTGGTATATTTAAGAATATAATAAAAAATGTAATATATATTTCCTTGAAAAAACATTTATATTTTTATATTGCAATCAAATGAAATTTTAAATACCAAGATAAATATATACATACGAATATTTGAAGCTGTTATATAAATATTGACAGTCATTTTTAGTCTTGGAAAATGCTAAATTAATCGAGTTTTTGCACTTCTCCATTGTAGACGTACTGAAAATAATATTTTTTTTTATGCCCATAATATTTATATCTATTTTATTATTTCTGATTGTAAATATAAAAATCTAAACATATTATATTTTTATATTCATTAAACTAATTTTATTAAACAATACATCTGTTTAAAAACTATTATTATAGCATAAGAAAAATATTCGAAATTTACGTAAAATTTTGTTATAATAATTCAATTGCCTAATCTTATACCTGTTCCATTCTGAGCGCTTATCGCACTTATTATTATTATAATGATACTTGTAGCACTTGTTACAGTATCCCATTTTGCAATTTTAAGAATTTATCTGCAATATAAATAATGTATATGACAGTATATATATATTTTCATAAGTTCACATATAAAAAGATATGCTGTAAAATTTTCACGTATCTAAGTCAGTGAAATAAACATGACATAACAACAACTTTGTATAAGTATAAATTGTAATAAATATATTAACATCTGTAGTCTCGATCAAAAAGTTTGTTCTATTTTTAAAATTGTTTTTTAAAAAAATCTATTATAATAAGTATTTTATTTTGATTAATATAATTATGATTATTTTATAAGATTTATATTCTTATCTATTATAACTGTGCATATAGTTATAAATATTATGGTAAAAAGTAGGTACCATACATTTATTCAAATTTTCACTGGGGGATAAATATATAAAATATAAAATATGTAATAAAATTAATTTACTTGCTACTTACAATTATTTTTATAAATATGCCGCTACTGAAAAGGTGCACTATTTAGATTAACAATTCTTGAACGAATGCAATCTTTTATAAGGCTCAAAATGCATATAAAATTTCATATGGCACGACTAATTTCATAATTTTTCGTTATTTTATATTTTATTAAAAATGTATATTAATAAATATTGTTATTCAATACTACTCTTAATTTACATATTATATTACGATAACAGTAAATAACAATAAATGATATTAAATTTTAAAAAAATGTTTAATAATAACTATTAATTTGTTAAATGTAATTATTAAACGTACAATTATTTTATTAGTTATACTATACTTATTTTGAAACATTTTTTAATATTTTTACAATTTTAAAGTGCACTATAAAATTTCCAGCTAATTTTGTAAGAGAGTATATATGAGGTAGAAAATAGTCGGAATTTATTTTATGTATTATAAAATTCTTGATGACCACTGAGAGAAATATGGATGGTTAGAATATCCATCTTTATATAAAAATAGTCGTGATAACTATAATAATGTTTGTAATGATTGTATTGAGCGGTGAATATTACTATAATTTTGTAGTAAAATTTTTACTAGAAATGAATAACACTGTAATATTATTAGTAATGTCGAATTTCCGCAATTATTAATATTTTCCGTAATCATTAGAGTAATATTCATAGTACAAATAATTATTGATAAAAAACTTTCCCTACACTTAAAGGAATTGATCCCGAGCCTCTTAAATACAAGTGTCAACATTTTACCTCCGAGCTACTACGCCATCTATGATTGCCAACAGTTGTTCACTATTACCACTTATAGGAATAATTTTAACTTATGAAAGCCTTATGAATATTAATATCGAATAGCTGCTGGCAATCATAGATGGCCTAGTAGCTCGAAGGTAAGATATTACATTCGTACTTGAGAGGCCGGGATCAATTCCTACAGATAATAATTTTTTTTCTATTTAATATATAATTCTTTTAAAAATTTGTTTTAATATTTCATGATATTACTGCAACGTTTATGAATATTTTACTATAAAATTCATAAACATTCAATGTTACAGAAATATTAAAGTAATATTGTACAATATTTATTAATATTATAGTTATATTATTTAATATTCATAAATATTCACTGTTTATAGGGCTATTTCATGTCATTATAATATTAATTTTATTAACATGGTATTTATAACCATAAATGATTAGATTTAAAATTTACTATTTTAAATGGTTACAGTAACAATTTTTTTCTGTGAATGAAGAGCTGTTAAAACATATTTTAAAGCGTTGTTAAAACAGTCTCAGAACGTAAAAATATTTTGACAAAAATGCTTATTAATTGGGAATTGTTTACACGGTTTACATGGAAAAATGTTATACGTTTCGTAAAAATGTTATATTATTCTTGCAGAATTCTGCTAACACACAGAAAAGCGTGCCGACTAGTTATTGAAATCTGCGATTTGAAGGCGTGGCTTGCTATTTGAATGGCGTCGATAAAAATGTTTCTTGCAATATTAGTTATGAATAGCTTAACTACAGAAAATAAACTAATTATTCTTGCAGTAAATATAGATTCAAACTTTTCTAGAAATAAATTGTATATATATATCGAGATAAATATTTGAATTTGAATTTTTATATTCAAAAAGAGTCCTTTCGTTAATTGTAAAACCATATGAATATTAATAATAATTATAATAATTAATAATATGAAAATAAAAATAATACAATATTTATAATTAATACGTTATTTATATTGTTTATTATTTTATTTAAAACCTATTTCAGGTTAAATGAAGGATATATTATAATTTTGATATTCGAGAAAGAATTTTTACAATGCCAGGTTTTATAAAAAAAATCATCATGCATAATCAAAGTAATTAAAAATATGGAATAATATTTAAGAATTTATATATTACGATAGTCTTTTTATCGTACGAGGCCAATAAAATTGTTTTGTCTAACGATAGATGGCAACACAATTTTTGATTCTCACATTTGAACAGCATTGTATAAAGATAATTGCAATCACATTAAATTAAATTAAACTTCTTGTCCCGATATCTAAAGCAACGACTATCCAAGTTTTTCCAATCTTGTAACATATTATTTTTATACAATGCATTTTTATTTTTTCCGCTACTTTTCAATACATTCTATTAATCAATCGAAATATTTGGAAATATTTTGGTGTCTATTTATTTATTATTATAATAAAAACACTGTCATATTTTTATATTTTTTTTATTAAAATATATTTCTATTTTATATATTACAAAAGTATATCAGATCTTAAAGTAAAGCAATTGACTAAAGAACTATCTACGTACATACTTGCATTCTCTATAATGCAGTGAATATTACTATAATTTTTTTGTAAAATTTTTAAATCTTTTTTAATTTTTTATATAACGTTATTGAAATATTGAATTTTATAAATGAATAACACTAATATTATAGTAATATCGAATTTACGCAATTATTAATATTTTCCGTAATAATTAGAGTAATATTCATAGTAAAATTAATTATTGATAAAAAAACTTTCGCTACACTTAAAGGAATTGATCTCGAGCCTCAAGTCCAACATTTTACCTCCCAGCTACTACGCCATCTATGATTGGTAACAGTTTTTCACTATTACCACTGCTCGGGATCAATTCCTATATATAAATGTTTTTTTTTTTAATATCCAATTCTTTTAACATTTTTTTTTAATATTTCATTATATTACTGTAACATTTATGAATATTTTACTAGAATATTATATCAACGTTAGAATGATGAGCAATCAATGTTACACGAATAATAGAGTAATTTTATGCAATATTTATTAATATTGCAATAATATTCGTGTGAATATTATAGTAAAATTTTTATATTATTTAATGTTCATGAATATTCACTGTCTATAAGGTTGCCGTACATTATATCGTATTTTACTACAGTTTTCTTACTTGCTACGCCAATTTAATTGTTCGTTGAAAAAGAGCGTAAAAGAACGCGAATGTCCGATTCTTCGAAATAACTAAATATTTTAGCGGTGCACTCATCTGGCAATTCGCGTACATTGTTCGTAATTGCGCGAACTAATTGATAACCGCGATCAAGGAAGTCTCTCTTTGAAACGCACAACTTAATACGAACTCTTAACATGCCACAATATATTGGAAATTCCCTACAGTCATAATACAATGAAATTAAATCTTGCTTAACTAAATCATTTCGAAGGAATCCTATTACTTGATCCAAGTCGCGCGATAAAATGTCATGCAGGGAAATAAATCGATCCCTACCTATTTCTTTACTTTTCAATTTTACCGCCTCCAGTTCGCAAGTTTCACAAAACTTGTTGAATAATTGATCTTCCAATCGTTTTTGTTGTAAAAATATTAAGTCCCTTTGATCAAGGTTATATCCTAAGTACATAATTTTAATGGCGTCCAACAAGAACGTATTTGTTTTTATGTTTTTGCCTAATATACGCACGGACTCTTCCAACGGAGTATTGTCATTATAC
Source organism: Habroteleia sp. ZL-2020 (assembly GCA_022817445.1). NCBI lineage: Eukaryota > Metazoa > Arthropoda > Insecta > Hymenoptera > Scelionidae > Habroteleia > Habroteleia sp. ZL-2020. The sequence goes on from JABFPK010000685.1 coordinate 6,919, forward strand.
TCGGACGAATTATTTATTAATTTAGGATCATAATTAATTAGAAAATGAACAGTTTGTCTACAATTGTGAACTACGGCAAAAAGCAATGGGTTAAATAAGTATTGCTTAATATTATAACCATATATGAGACAAATTTCAAGTAAATCCACTCTATCGCGTTCGATAAAGCAATTTATTGGTATAAAATCGACTTTTATAAGACCTAAACACTGTTCAAAAAGTATCGTCAGAACTTCAGCGTCGCAAAGCATGGATAATTGAAATTGAATGATGGGCGAGCTAATTTCGCCATACGCGCAAAGTAACTTAATAATATTGATGGTGCTTCTTCCTATGTGCAAAGTAACTGGATACAAAGACGTAAGGGGATCAAACTTCAAATTAGCACCACATTGAAGTAACAGAGCAACCATATTGACGTTATCGGTTTCAATGGCTATTGTAAGGGGCGACTTATAACGATAAACATAGTTTGGATTTGCACCCCTTTCAAGAAATAATTTCACAAGTTCAATGTTTCCGGTGCGTGCAGCATTATTCAGGTAGGGCTGTATGAATGATCCTCGCTGAATTAATAAATCTACCATTTCGAAATTATTATTTTTAATCGCGCAAAAGATGGGCGTCTCCAAACGGGTGTCGTTGACGCAGGCCCCTTTGTCTAATAGGAAGTTGACGATGTCCAACCTTCCTACGTTAATTGCTTGGAGTAGAGGTGTTGTGCAATTGCTACTTAACATGTTTATATCGAATCCATGTTCGTATAGCAATTTAACACCGTCCAAATTTCCCTTCAAAATCTCTTGGCATAGGTATGTTGCTTGATACCCTTCAAATAAACCTGCAACGGAACAAATGAAAAATTAATGTTAAATTTTCATTCGCGTTACAAAGAATAAAAGAATAGTTATAGTATAATACAAATATAACAATGTGCAATAGTATAAAATAGTTACGCAATAATATAATTTGTAGATGTCAAGATTGTCGATAAGTTGAATCGAACGCGATTTATTCCAATTACCGGTTGGAATACTTTATATATTTCTAATTTAATCTCGACTGGCGGTTTCGGTTCCTATCCCTGACTACGGCTCGGACTTTTTTCGACAAGAAGACAACCAAAAAAGTATAAGGTTTGCACGCAAAATATATGTGTTCTTTCCAGCTAGATTTTTGAAATATATATTTTTATATATAATGTGTATTTTTATATATAATTTTGTATATAATGTTATATTTTTAAAATATAATGTGGGTCGCGATCATGTGCGCCGAACTGTTCCCCGAATAAGTAACCAAATTTTTGCCAGATTACTTCTAGACTTTTTTTTAACTTTCTGCTAGACTTTAAACTAAATCTTTTGCATACGTTTACCAAACGAACAATTCCATGTGGGTTTCCACTTAAAAGATCAAAGCTGATCTTGATTTGACGTTAAAAATTTACCTGAAAGTCAATTTCAAGGTCAGTATTATTTTTCTTTCTTGGACTTAAGAAACTTTTGTTTGGAACATTTTTAATGATCTCGCTTATTCTTCAAGATATTAAGCCTGGAGAGATTAAAATGGAAAACTCGATACTTATCGCTACCATCTGATAATATAACTTTCACTCACATTTTTGTGTATGAAAAACAATTTACAAATATTTATTATACTGCATTTTTATTATAATATTAAAATAAACTCAACTTCTAATCTACGATTGTTGTATAAAAAAGATTTATAAAATATAAAATCGAATTTGAATCCATTAAATGTTTAAATAAATTTCACTTATTTTTACTATATTTTCTCTTTAAATTTATATACCATTTTTTTTTTAAATATTTGTGCTGTTAATTACTGTTAAACATTTTACATGACAAATACATTTTTAAAAATGTATAATGGAATTAGGCCATAAAATAAATTGGAAGGGAACCTTGAATTTGTGATGTTCAAAAAATTGAGTAAATATAATAATTATAAAAAAAGAGATGTCCGAAATGTTACATATAAAATCCGACAATCAAACACTGAATGAAATAAGAAGATTGGATTGGAAATTATCATTATATGGAAAATATGTTTTTGTTTTACTAGGAATGCGCATCAGATATGGCGAACGACGTTTTATTTTAAAACATGAATTTACGTTTGCTTTGTAATTTTTCGAAAGTCAAAAAAAGAAAAAAACCAATATAACTACAATAAAATTGATCCACTACAAGTCTCTGTATATATTTATTTTTATTGTCCCACTAAACCAATTTTTATGTTATCTTATTCAATTATTTGTTGATTCTACGTCAGAAATCAAGAATGTATTAGATTATATAAAATTTTAAAATTCATTTATCAGTCATTTTCTTATTTTATGTTCGTAAATTCTTTTTTCAGTGGAAAGTTATTTTACTGTCACCAACTTATATAGATATAAACATTTCATTTAGCTGTCTGATATAACATTTTATCTGTCATTATTAAGCGAAAACCGTGTTTTTTCTTCCGTGGGTGCCAAGGGGTGGAAAGGCTTGGCAGTCATATTTACTTATGTATTCTTAAAGAAGAATACTTTATGGTTGTCAAAACTCAAAGATTTCATCCCTTTTTTCTATATTTTTCATAGGGCTAAATTGTATGACCGTAAAGAAAAAGCATCAAACTATTCATTAAATTCATATTCCAATTAAATTAGCCGCGGGCTTCTGCAGTTTGTACGAGGAATTGTTTTATTTAACGTTAAATGGCAACATAATTTTAGATTTTTCACCATTAAAATATAAAATTGTATAAATAAATATTTTTCGCGTCAAACTCTCCCATAAATTCACGGATAACCATAACAAATCGTCATTCCCGTATACTTCAAGTCACTTCTTCCCTTTTTATTCGTTAATTTAACGGACACATGCAATAATGCGCTTCATACTCGGGCATGAAATAGAATTCTTATTTTTTATATTTTTAACTTCACTGCACTGATAAAACAAAATCTTATTTAAAAAAAAAAGTAAATGTCAATTGCTCACACGGAATATTTTCGAAAATAAAAAATGTTATATCAATACATATTATTTATAAAAAAAACTTACCATTAATCTTCACAACTTCCCCTTGGCTAATAAATTCGAAAACCATTTTCTTGGTTAAGTTGAACTTAGCACTTGTCTGAAACGGCAAAGTACACTGGCGTAGTTAATACAAGATTAATGTTACAACTGTGAACTCTGAAACAAATTAACACTACTGTTTATATTACTAATATATTTGTATTTGGGTAGGGGTATGACGTTATCTACTAATTATCCAATCATGAAGAGTTTCGTTAAATTCGGACGGCCTTTGTGCAGAAAACAATACAATTATCTGACCTTTGTTTTCTTGACTTTGTTTGTTGACCCTTTTAAGATTCTCAGGTATAAGACCTATCGATTTTTTCGGTAAAATAATTCTAATTCTAATTCTAATAAAAAATAAAATAAAATTTTCTTTCGAATTTTATCAAAGTTAGATAATAAATAAATAACAATAATAAATAACATTCTTTATAAATATTATTACCATTTATTTATAAATAAAACAAATTTCTGTTTGTTACTTTTTTTAGTTTTTAATATTTAATATCAATATGTAATTAAATTATTTAATTTAAATTTGCATATAAGACAATTTTTATATAAACATATATCATCGTGAATCATCTAATCCTAATCACTTTCACTACAGCAAACAAATGATATTTATTAAAGCAAATTTTAATTTTTTATATATGTTTTTAAAGATCAATTGCTTTTAATACAGCAGTTTTATATTTATCTAAAAATTTTTTATACTTTTTGCAATGTCAAGGATGCGTTACGATTATTACAGCTTTATAATTATTATTATATATATTTTAATAAATGCTGTTACATATTTTTTCTTTGTGTATGTAATTTATTTTCCTTTACTTCTACATTCCAACGCACCCCTACTTTGTCCTGGCCCGAATTCTGATTGGTGAAAAATGTGTTATTGTTTTCGATGCAGCAGTCAATTAGTCACGGATTACATTTGGCTTTTACCAAGAAATATGCACCAAAGATAAGAAAATCCTCGTTATAAATCTTGGAGTACACGTGCTGGGAAAATACAAAACTATGTTTACATAAGAACTTAGGTTTCTTGTTCTTTCAGATGACAAATGCAGAAGGCATTTATATAAGTAATAATAATAATAATAATAATAAATTAAGAAATTAAATTTTGTTTCTGTTCTGAAATATTTTAGTTAGAATAGTAAAGATATATGTATTTTAAACAATGGAAATTATATTATCTTGCATATGGATGGTTTTTTTTTATTATCTCGGATAGCAATTCTTTAATTTTGAAAAATATATTTTTCCCAGCGTATAATAAAAAAAGTCAATAAATATTTTATTTACAACGAATGGAAAATGTTTCTTTATAATGTAATATAATATAATATAAATTAATATAGGATATTTAAACATATAAACTTTTATAAAAAAATCAATTGAATAAAAATTATTTTGTGCGAAAAATAACTTTAATTTGACGAGACTGTTTCCATTCCTTCATTAGTACATCTGTCGTAAAAATTTATTTATAAATTATATAAATTTAAATAAATTATTTATAGAAATTATTGTTTGCAGTCTCAATAGAATATAATAGAATTTTTTAATGACATTTTAATATTACGTCGATAATATTACAGGATATTTCATCTCTATTGCTATTTCAAAAGCGTATAGAGTGTATAATTTTGTTAGTTTTAGAAAAAATGGACAATTAATTTTTAAAAATATCTTAACCCAGAAAAATTTTAATCGGAAAAAACATTAACGAATATCTTGTACCGTTAAAGAAATGACGCACCTAAGTGCCCCATAAAAATTTATGTTAAATATTGAAAGAAAAGCATCGATGAAGTACAATGTAGAAACATGATGAAGTAAAAAATAATTCTTTCTGTTCTAATATTTCGTTTCACATTTGACCCAAATATTCTTATAAATGGAAGTTTAGTTTATTTTCTATTATATTTTACAGAAAAAATATAATGTGATAAATATATATATATAATAAATAATATTATTTTTATTTAAGCAATTTAATATGCTTTATTAAAAAATAAGAAGTAATTATATCAACAGATTACAAAGAAATATTTGGAATTTGTACATAAAAGTTTCTCTCAGTGTACCTAGAGAAAAATACTTACAAAATCTCATTAATAAAATATACGGTATTAATTATATATTCCGCATAATTAAAACAAAAATATATGCCCTTTAGAAACGAATATACATTCTACAATTTCTTTTTTTATACATTTATCTGACTTTCACGAAAGCTTGACAGTTCTACCAATACGTTTTTAAGCACTAAAATTACTTTCTTTAGATTGAAAGGGAAAGTAAAGGGAATTATGTTTAAAAGAATAAGTATTACATAATACATAAAATTGTAGTAAAACATATAAAATAGTAAACAATATTTTTTTACAAACATTATTAACCTGCATGTGAGTTAATACATCTTATGTTGATACATATACAAATAATGAATTTTACATATGTATTTTAATTTCATTTTATTAATATAGATTTTAGTAATTTTAGCTACAAACTAATTATTTATTAATTTCATCTTAAAATTGTTTTTAAAGTTCTAAATCTAAATAAAATACTACGTATACGCACAAAAGAATAAGTGAAAAAAGGATTAAATTCTTTCTATTTCGAATTGACATAAAATAATTATCTAAGAAACAAAGGTTAATAGCCTTAAAAATACATCTGTTCAAATACCATCTTTACTACTGACGCATCACTGCAGGAAAACCTTTTCAATTTGTAATACCCATGTATATGTATATCGTTTATCACATGATCCCTTATAATGGAATTTCATCTTCAGGTAAAAATGGAACAGAGTACATATTTTGAATATCTCTTCTACAAAAACATACTTAAATTTGTTTTATTACAATTTAATAGTAAACTATATATATTAATTTTTTTGTAATACATGATAGTAAAATATATAAGGATATAATTTTATTATTTTCAAAGATAATTATAATTTTATAATTATAAAAAATTATAAATTAAACAAAATTGCATGCCCTTGAAATTATATTGATGTAGCAAATTTGATTAAGTTCATAACTCACTTTCACATTCATTTAAAAAAATTAAATATTTATATGGAGAATTTATATTCTAATATTTATTATAAATAAATATTAGAATTTATATTAGGAATTTAAAAACCAATTCTTCCAAATATAATAATCAACCAACTTTCTTTTTTATTGTCTAGTAAAAGTTCCTTAAATATTTACATTAATTAATATATATAACATTTATTCTTTTCATATTATTGTAACCATTGCAAAATTCCATAATTACTATATTATTTAAAAAAATTAATAATATATGATAGTACAATTGATAATAATATATCATAATATTTATTCAAAAGAAAATATATTTAATTCTATAAATTATATTAGAAACAGAAATTTACATGCCTTTGAAAAAAAATTCACACACATCTAATAATTTCTTTTTTTAATAATTTATTTTACTTCCACGACCACTTGACAGCTGTCATCAATAAACTTTTAAGCATTAAAATTAATTCCATTAGGACGAAAGGGAAAGCAAAGGGAAATATTTTTAAATGAATATGTATTATGCAACACTTTTCTTTTTCAGAGATCTTTTAAACTTTGAGATTAGCTTTGGGACAATATGCTTTAGTCATCAAAATCGTTCTAAATGGTACACCTAAATATGTGCATTCATTATTAAGAAGAAATTCAATATACGGGGTATTCCAATGAACTTGAAAAACCTAAATGTATTTAAATAAATAATTTTATTTAATGCTTACTAAAGTATTGGCGCAAGTTTTTTGAAATTTTTTGTTGTAACATTATTTTCTGTACTTACACTATAAAAGATCATTCTGTATTTACCAATATTAAATAATAATTAAAAAAATTGCAATTATTGACATTTTATTAAAATACTTTTTTATAAAGTTATATAATTATATATATATATATTATATGTATATTTTTCATGTTTTTAACAATATATATAACCAATGTTCAATATATAAATCAAAGGTTATTGACCTTAAAAGTACAGCAGTTGATGCGCTAGCAAACGTCATTATGAAAACACTTTTCCAACTTGTTCCGTCAAAGTAACCCTGACAGTGATGACGCTATATAATGGATTTCTTCATCCACAAGTTTTGTAAAGCTAAAATATATATCTTAACATTCAGAAAGTGCATTCCTCACGTC
>JABFPK010000686.1:0-14231 GCA_022817445.1 Habroteleia sp. ZL-2020
GAGTTGTGATATTGCTTTATGGTCGTTATATCTTTCGCTTAATGATCGGTGTCTTGTCTAAAGATTACATTTTTATTTTAAATTGCAGACAAGGCACAGTGCACTATCGCGGGGATTGATCTGTGGAATTTCATGTAGTATTGAATGTACTTATTATTATGTAAACAATTATTATTCAATGAAATTCAATGACGTATTCGAGAATATAGTGGTTCCAATTTTTTTACATAATGTATCTTGATGAAATCAGCGACGGGCAAATTATAAATTTGTTAAGTCGAGCTCAAATTATAATACGCGATTAATAATAATAAGAAGAATAATTATATACAAGTAAATATATATTATATATGATAAGTCGCGAATTAATTTAACTTATTCCTTCGTTGAACATGGCTATATATATATTGTATTATATATATAGGTATACTTTACGTATCCCATCCCTAATACCAATATAACGATGTAAAATTGATATTTAAATTGTATAATAATTGTTTCGATTGCTGCAATCTATTGAATCAATTGGAATTTAAAGTTTCAACTAGAACATCTAGATTAAAAAATTGTCTGTTTATCTCAAAACCATTTATATTTATGTGCATGAAGTTCCAAACGTTTTTTTTCTCAACGAATGTTTTTAATTGGTACATTTTATTTAATTAAATATATTTAACAATAATATATATTTAAATTTTGTATTTTACATAATACCGGAATAAAGTTTTTAGATATATTTTATTGTATTACTTATGATTAACTTAAACCAACTGATCAGTCATATAATTCGTTGAGAAAAAAAGTTTGGAACTTTATACACATTTAAATTTGTGAATACCATAAAAAAAGACACTGAACACATATAAAATTAGAAAATAAACAAAGATAAAATGAATGACTTTTTTCTAATTATTATTTATATATAATATATCATGTGTTTCGTGAGTCTTTTATTATTGTGTCCAAAAACATAAATCGTTTGCGATAAACAATTTGTAATAATGTGCAACTAATAATAATTACAATCATAAGACAACAATTTTTTATACCCCTATCAGCAGAAACAAATATAATAAATAAACACTGCCATGCCTAATGTAAATATTAATAACATTTCCAAATAATTAACATTACTTTAAATTATATTTATTTTATTATATGCTCCAAATTTGAATTTATAAATCCCCGACTTATATATGTAAAAGTATAAATAAATAAATTAAACTAAGCTAAAGTCGTTTACCCCTTAGGGCTGAAGAAATAAAGAAGCAAATGAGCGCCCTCGAAGCCCAAAAACGAGGCAAGATCATTTAATCCAGCAGGCTTTATTCAAATGAAACAAGGACAAAGAACCACGGAGGGTCTCGTCTAATCGGGGCTAAAGTGGCGAGCCAATTCTTTCCGAGCGGAGTCAAAATTTTGGATCAACAAAATCCTTTTCCCTCGAAGACGGACACCGTCTTGGGACGCGAACGGGAATGTAGGAATGCGCGCGGCGGGCGAGCGCGAGAGGACGGCGGATTAGCTTGGAGAGAGAGGGCGAACGCGCGAGCGACGAGGACCGACGATGGACACGAGAGGCATCGGACGATCGGCCGGAGAAAGGACCTCGAGAAGAGGATGCGAGGACAGCGGGGGCCCCGTGGGACCGTGTCGATCCTTAACTCGTCCTCCCCCCTATTCTTTCTTCGACTGCGCTCGCTCTCTCTCTCTCTGTTTCTCGTCTGGTACGCTCTCGCTCGCGGATACGGAGCCGAGGGAATCTAGGACTCGAATACACCCAGGCAACGCTCGCGCACAACCATAGAAGCCGTCGTGCCGAAGTCGCATTTTCATTCTTCTTCGTGCATCACGGTTTCTCCGTGTATGGAGCGTGTACGTGTGGGATTGTGTGCGCGAACGACTGCGAGAGTCGGGCTGCCCGTTGCATCATAGCCAGCATCGTCCGCGGTTTGTTCAACAGGACGTTTCGAGCGGTCCCGGGCGTGAGATCACGGCGCTAAAGGTCGTCGCCGGCGAGGGAATCGGAAAGAATGACGCCGCCGCCGCCGTTTGCACGCCACAGATTTAAATAATATGATTGTTCCTTTCTCGCCGAGCGCTCTCCATCCGAGCCCGAGCGGGATTCGATTTAAATCGCGCGATTTTTCAGCACAATTTATATATCGCGATAGTCACGTCGATGCATTTGTTGTGAGAATCGATTTCATGATTAATTCTCGCATTCGCATTCGTTCACCTGCCGCTATCTTTTTCCGCCTTGTTGCCCGGTTGCGCAAGCGTGTTTCGCGGAATCGCGAGCAACGTGACAAAAAGACGTTCCGTGTTATCGTTTTTGAACGGCCCGACTTCGGAATTCGACGGGATTAAGCTAATTGGATGGGACTTGCTCGCCGTTCCGCTATTTTTCAAAGCCGCAAAAAGGCCGACCACTTTTTTATTCGGTGCGACGCGGCCGAAACATTTAAACATGCATCGCGATCCGAAGCGCTTTAGCAGCATTGCCGCAATTTCCTATAATTTGCGTGATTTTGCAATATTTAATACCGTTATTTTTGTAATGAATATTGCAGAATGAAATGCAATAAGGTAATTCTCGGTCGAACAATTTGCCATCAAATTTCCTTTGGTCTATGCGCAATGAATAAAAGATATATAAGATCCTTTCAGGCAATTTTTCTTCGCGCATGCCTCGTTAAAAGATTACATATTCGTGTCATTTGTTGTTTTCGCAATTGCTTGATATTTACCATTATCGTTTTGTTTATATGAGAACAAAGCTGTTGGGTCAAATGAACGAGCCTTTCTCACGTTATCTAACGATTAATTATTACAATTTTACTCGATTCAACGATGGCCATTGTTTGTCGCCGATGTTCAATCAAATTCTCGAGTAAATTCTTGTTCAAAAGTCAGACATCTTCGTCATTATTATTATACATTTTAAGGCAAACCGAGACTTCTCGTTTCATTCTTCCATTACATTTTTATGACTTCTGTGTGTGTGTGCGAGATCCTCTGTAACTCAAACAGTTTATTATTATAGACTTTATAAATATGCATCACAATAATTTCATTCGTCAATTTTTTTTATTCCGTTGGCATCGCAACTGCATGTACAGACTTTTATTTAAATACGATTTTTACAATTTCATTTAATTAATCATAAAAACATTTCAAAGCAGCTGCTCGAAAACCCACTCTAATTACTTGTAGAGTCATCGTTAGATTTTACGATCATTATTTCGTCATATAAATTGCAATAGACTGTGGTAATCGACAAAAAATATATTTTTCAAATTGAAATAAAATTTTAACAATTAAACAATTGCATTAGTGGTTTTGAAAAAGGAACCTTATTAGCACTGTCCAATTTCATACTTTTGTCGCAAATAAAAATTAAAAATTTAACTTTTCATCATCTGCATATGCATGTTATAATTATTTTACATAATAATTTGTTAGTTTTGTTATTGAAATAAATATTTGAATTAGAGGATTTATTATTTTGTATTTTCAATGCTTATTACTCAGATCATGAGAAATATTGTTTTTGTTGTAAAAAACATTCCTATAAATTCTGATAGATGTTGTGACAAATATAAATATGAACAAGCACATATCTTCTCTCATAAAATTACCCGCGTAGAAACTGAATTAGACGTCTCACAACATGTGGTCTCCGTCAGAATTGAATCAGGAAAACCCGACCACAGGTTGAGATCTTGTCGGGGCTTTATCAGAAATATTCTGGCTTGACTAAATTTTTCCCAACATAATAAAACCCACACGTTTTATTTTAATAAAACCCACTCAAGAAGAATCAATAAAATGTCGACGAATAAAATAATAAAATATTTATTCAAAGTAGTCTTGTAAATTAAATAATGTATAATTGGTACTGAATATATAATAATAATCTAAACATTACAATTAAAATGTTTAAAAATTATGTAAATATAAATATGATGCTAATTGAATTTGTTTAAAAATTCTGACCAATTTAAAATATTACATTTATTTTTATGAAACAAAAATTATTTCTAATAATTCGACAAGGCAATAAATATTTTTATTAAAACTTCATAAAATATTTAAACAAAACTGCAACTAATTATTCGTTTGATTTTTGCAAAGACTAATGCACTGATTAAAATACTCGCTTTCTGCATACTTTAACATAATATTTTATTTCAATCGGTGTTATCTCGTTTCTAAATGTAAAACGAAAAATGAAAAACATAGCTAAAAAGTTTCCTAAATTGTTCTTATTTACAAATCAATATGTACTATTGAAAAAGTCAATATAAAAACTGATTGATTTAGAGAAATAAATATTTGTTAATATCTCGTATAAAGCAAAATGCAGCTCTAATTTAAATTCTGTTGCTTTATAAACAAAATTCATTTCATTAATTTGATTTTATATAACACACATTTAAACATAACTTTTTTAATAGGAAGAGAAAATTTCAGCTTTATTAAAAATAATTTAAATTCAAAATATCAATATTATGTGTTGATTTTTCAAATGAATATAATATTCATTCGTACACTTTCGTTTCGATATTTTTGCCGTCGTGCGAATCTCAATTTAAATAAATTCCACTCATTCGTAAAAATATCATTAAAAAATAAGTTAAACATTCGCTTCTCCGTGTAAATAATAAATTTAACTATCACTGCAATATTTACCGTGTCCACGGTGCTATACGAAACATAATCAAAAACATGTCCGACGTGTAAAACCGAGCGTAATATTACCGCGAACAATAAACAGCGCACTCAAAACTAGGCTTCGGAGCATCGCACTCACGAACAAATGGATTTGCATAGCACGCTCTTCGTGACAGAGGCGTGACGCGGCAAAGATGAAAATCGCGGCGTAACTTATTACCGGAAAAAGTCAACTCGCAAATACGGAATGTCGACTCGTTTCGAAACACAAATACATTACATCGGAGACTTTAAGCTAAAGGAAACAAAAGGCCAGCGTCATTCGTTAATTCGGAATTCGCTGTTTTCGACTTCAAACGCAGTCGTTTTTTTTCGGTCGACGGCGAGCTTTCGTCATTTCAGCGGTAACGAAAGCCTCGTGAATTCCACCAGAAAAACTGAAACTCGGAGAAGATAACGCCGGGAGATAAATTTTTAAGCGCAAAGTCGTCGAATCACACGAATTAATGGAAAATTATTCAGCCGCGGAGATTAGAGCCGTGTAAAACATTAATGAATAGCGAATTCGCAACCGAACTGATTTCGTCACAATTACTTTCACCGGAGCTATCCCAAGTAGAAATTTTATTCAGTATTTAACCAGTAACTGGCTAGTTTAGTCCCCGAACTGGCATCCACGCCACCAGTACGGGGCCCATATGCACATGTAACACCGGGGATTAGAATGGCCCCGATCGGGAAGCCTATTTTCTTAGCCACGTTTGGCCCTAGGATGGGCCCGGTCGGATAATTTTATTTGCTTCAAATTAGTTAACCGTCTTATGATTATCTGAAGGTATTCCGCCATGGCCCCTTAAGTTAATCCATATCAAGGTCTTTTATAGGGCATTCCTGCTCGGGGCCACTATATTGCCCGGTGTTATATGCGGTTTTAGGGCCTGGTGTGTTATTTGCTATGGATCTGGTGAGAGCCCGACAAGGAAAACTGTCATCCCGTTTGCCATGTTTTATCCTGACCACGTTTTTAATTTGGCCAACCCGATTTCATTTCTGCCAGGGTATTTTCTAGCCAGAGACTGACTAGTAACATAACGATGTCTATTCCAAAGCGCTATCCAGATAAACTTGACAGGCTCTAGCTAGTTATAAGCCGAAACTATCCAGGAACTATTTGGATTCTAGTAGACGTGTGAACTAGTCAAGTTTAATCTGCCAAACACCTTAATCGTGACTGCATAGCTTTATCTAAAGAAGTCAACCTAGGCATTGTTGGTCTAATCTGGCAAGAACCTTTATAGCAATTGCATAGTTTTATCTAAACAAGTCAAACTAGGCTTTACCTGGTCGTGCCTTTTCAAACTTGTTACAGCCTAACAACTTTTATTTGGGTATACCGCACAAAATGACTTTCGGGGTGTGTCAAAGATTTTTCGGCAACGGTCCATTAAACTCCATTAGCGACGCCGATTGGACATTAGGTATCGTGATTCGATATAATTATAATCCTGTGATATTAATACGCGTGATAATGATAATGGACTTTGATGTTCGATACTCAACTGCAGTTACAAAACTGTAGCTTTTGGTAAAATGCCAAAAAGGTTGGACAAGAATGTTTTGTCGTTGCGGTGTTAATAATATTTCATTTAATTCGATGAAAGTTACAGTTTATTTTGGGTTTACGAAAATTTTGCAATGCTAAAAACCACCGAACACACGCAAAATATTGCCGCGTACATTTTTATAACAAAAAAAAACTATTCGTGAACTGCATAGAAATTCTAACAATTATATTCATATGTTTAACATGAAATTAATGTTTGCGGATTAAATTTTATTTTCACTTAATCCGTGTTTGCTCGACGAGAAAATTGGAATTAAAAGAATGATTTCCCATTGTTTATGAAAAATCTGCGACCCGCCAGATAAACAAAGATAAATTTCGGCGCACGAAAATGCCAAGGAACAAAGACAACGAAAAACGTCACAAATGAAATTCAGATTAAGGATTCGCAAAATCTTCTTCGCCTCGAATTATCAAAGCCCTGTGGTATTGTGTAGTTCGTGAATTAAAACTGATTTATTATAAAGCAATTCGGGATGACTTAATTATCATTCGGGCAATTATTTTTAGAATAATCGAGGCCATTGTTGTAGGAATAAGCCGGTCTAATGGCTTTCAAATGATTTTCATTTTCCACGTCTAATTCTCAAAGAGCTCCTCCTCGCTTTCAAGGACGTGACGCTGGTCTGTTTTTGAGACAACCCGTGAATATTCAACGGATGCCTTTGTCTCTCGCTCATGACCGTCGATGTTGCCCACCTCCCCTCGCGCATTTCGATATATCGCGAGGAAAACTAGCTGAGAACAATACGAGAAGATACGCCGGCTATGACTACTATACGTCGAGTAAAAATCATTTCAGATAGTTTATCATGCCATTTGTCATTTTACGGTTTCTAATGTGTTGATTTATTGTTTCTGAACAATGTAAATATCGAGATAACAGACATTGTACACTGAGAACAGGAATGTTTAAAATAATAGCATTTGATTGAATGCATTCAAAATATTATATTCTTTTGACTTCAAATATGACAAAATTATAATTATAATTACAATTGTATAGCTCGTGGATTCCATTTCTTAGCAAAACTTTGTCTAATTTATAAAATTTAATGCAAAAATATAATAGGTCAAATGCATTTTTCCTTTGACTATTCAAAATTTAACTTTGCCTTATTTTTAAAAAGTTTTTTGATGTATGAATTTCTTGTTAAATTTATTATTGTAAATAAAGATTCAAATAAAAATCATTAAATATAAAAGAAATATTTCACAAAATAATAGTATTAATTAATATAATACTTTCAATTTTATTTTTACACCTGCTGAACGAAAAAAGAAATTGTATTATTCTCTCAGTTAAGAAAATGCAGTATTTATTTTTTTGTATAAAAAATAAAATAAAACGTCCTCGCAATTGCGTCTGTTATCAAAAAAATAATAACCTCAAAATCATTCATACACACGTTCAAAGACTTCTCTTATCGTTTCCACAATCGACCGAATGTTGACCATGCATTTATAATGTAATATATTTTCACTTGTTCAAAAGTCAACTGCACGAATCCTCGTCATAGGCAAAGAGTACAAAAACTCTTTTTTCTCTTTGTTCACGACTACTGGTGAATTTTTTTGTATTTTTTTATTTCACTTTAACATATTTATTTAAGAAAAAAGTTAGCTACATTTTAGAAAAGAATTCATATAATCATTTGATATTAATTTAATTGACGATATTTTTATAATAAATCCTTCGATAAAATATTGCTTCAATATATAAGAAAGAAATTTATTTATTTAACAAACTAGTTGAAATTCTTATTAATGTTGGATTTAACAATAATTAGATTTCTGTTGTTTTTATTAAAAAATGCATATTGAGTATAAATTGAAAAAACCTAAACAAACTTCTTTTTAATATTCTGAAAAAATGTTAAAAATACATTATTTCCTTATTCTCAAAACTAAAATTGTTTTGTATTATAACATCAATAAAATAAAAAATTAGTAAAGTAAAAAAATGATATTATCGAAAACCAAAACTTATCAGAAAATGAATTGAAAATCATAATACCAAATACATTTAATCCGAACAACAAAGCCATTAATCGTAATTTCAATTTCCAAGTCATTAAGTTAAATAATGTTTCTATAAATTCGTTTAAATCAAAGACCCTAAAAATCCGCTGTCAATAACTCTTTAACAAAGCATAAACATAACGTTGCACCATAATGACATTACAAGAATCGATTCCAATAATATTGACACGTGATTAACGAGATTTGTATTTAGATAGCACTTCACAGACCGGAAGAGTACATAACGACGGCGAATTTCACACAAGAAAACGTTCATAAAACTTTCAAAATTGCAGAACTGAACAAACTATATAGCATTATATTCACGAATCAATTATCAGAAAATCAAAACTCCAACGCCTTTGTAACAAAGTTAAGACTGCACGAACGAGGACTAACGTTAATAAATCAAAATGAATTTGATATTCGACGTGGTTCTTTTGGATTTTAAAAATTAAAGTCAGACGCCAAAGGAAAAAAACGCTGAGAAAATGGTAAAAGGAAAAACCGGATAACTTGCGACCAAAAAAAGGAGACAAGCGTCGTTAAAACAGCACAATTTAACTGAAAGCCACTAAACTACGTCTTTATGCTCATCGACATCGAAGTTCAAGTCGGAAGAACTCACGCAAATGATCTCGTCCATTCGCTCGATTCGACTTACATAATAGAACTGTTAATTGAAATCGACTTTTCATTTGCATTAGCTTAGCGACGGTGCCCTGTATAAGCGGAAATTGCAGAGACAAATTCTGGTCAAATTAAACGAAAGAGTCTCACGAAATTAAATGATGGACAAGATTGTCGGCGTCGCACTGCACTAGTTCGGATACACAAAGTTTGATCGGAATCGAGACAACAAATCAAATCAGCAAGACGGAGTATCGTTCATCGATTTATTTTTATACGCTGAAACGCTCGGGAAGTTTTGCGAACATTATACAAATCGCAGAAGGAGACGACAAAAAAAACAATCGTTTTATGATGCGTGTAAATATTTTATGGCGGTATACAAAAATTGAGATGTTTCAAGTGATAGAAGTGCCATTCAATAACTTATAGTCCGAACAATTGAAAGAGTACTTGCATATATTTATATGTGTATGCATAAAAGTGAAACATAAATAGTTTTCACTGCAAAAATATGACTGATTTTGGTTATGACCTATACAACGTAATGAAAACAAATAGATATGCTTAATGTTATTTAATATCGAATTTTTATATAAATTCATAAAAAATAATTAATTGTACTAATTTGATAATTAAATATAAATAAATTAACAATTAATTTATATTCTAACGCTTTTATCTAATTAAAATATAAAAAAAAATTATCATTAGTATCATAAAATTGATAGTATAATTAATAATATCAAGCGAGAGATAATGCTGGAGGAAAAAATAGATTTAAATAATAACACCAATATATATAATGACTGCTTTTAAAAATATCTGTCCGATTCGTAATGGATCGAAAAACGTATAATATTTAATATTTATATTTCATTTTACCTGAATAGAAAAAGTGAACACTTCTTTTTTATGGAGAGCGCACGTAAACTGGAGATATTTATAATCTGATTAAGTGAAATGTTACATGATATTCATTTATTAAAATGCTTTTAATAACCAACTTATTTTGAAAATAAATACAATTACTATTTTAAATATATTGAAAATTATTAAACTTGCCTATTTGAGATACCAGAATGAATATAATTTAGATCTTATTATTAACATTAAAAACCGAACACTTTAATCATTCATTGAAAAAGATGTGCAGCAAGTTCCAAACGTTTATTTTTTAAACGAATTGGACTAAAAAAAATTTCCGACTTGAAAAATTGACGTAATATAACTGAATGAAAATTCTAAAATTTTTATGTATGTGAAGTTCCAAACGTTTCTTTCTCAACGATTTTTTTTAATTGGTACATTTTATATATTAAATATATTTAATAATAATATATATTTAAATTTTATATTTTGCATAATACCTGAATATATTCCTTGGATATATTTCATTATATTATTTATAATTAACTTAAACAAATTGGTCAGTCAGATAATTTGTTGAGAAAAAACGTTTGCAACTTCATACACATAAATTTGTATGTAAAAAACAGTTTATTATTCATTTATTTCCATTTTGTATTGATTTAAATCAAAATTTCATATACTATGTCAATTTTTCAAATCAAAAAATTGTCTAAGTCTAATTCGTTTACAAAATAATCGTTTGGAAATTCCCGCACATTGTAAAAAAAATGTTTGGATCTTGACGCACAATAAAATCATATCGAATTTGAACATAATGGTCACCTAAATTCAGACATGAATGGCTCAAGAAAAGGGAGGTCGGACGACCAATAACTCACCTAAGCGACAGTGTCGTTGTGTTCGCAAAGTCCAGAAATCCTGTCCGTGATCAAAGTTTAACTGATATGAGAGTCGGGAGCAAATAAGTCGCACAGCCCCCCAACAAAGTGCCCTCAGATGCACTTTAATTCTTCAGGAAGAACTCTCAAATTTTCTTTAAATTCAAATCGTTACACTCCACGAACACTGGCCACTCTGTTGGATTCGAAAACAGAAATAAAGGATGCTTAATTGACACTCACTGCTAACCGGTCACACGTCTGATGCGCGGAATGTCACAAAAACACGATCATCTCTCCTCTCTTCGATCTAAAAGGAAAAGAAGAGTAATGGTGTAAAAACAAGAAACTAAGGTTTGTGGGACTGTGCAACAGAAACAACAAACATAACCTCAATTGGATAGGCGATCGCAATTTCCTTTTAAAAACGAATACTAATTTCAACGCGACGCCAATTTCGTAATTACAGCGCGCTGTCAATGACTAGGGACTGCCATTGGCCTCGAACAATTTGTCAAGATCGCAACTTTGGCGTTGGATTGTTGTCGCGAGGCGTTGTCAACGCGTACGTTAGGTTAGGTGTCACGCGCGTGCCGGCGGCAGACACGGAGTTCACGAATTTGTTAGAGCACGCGTTCCCGTCGGCACGTATCTATCGATCGAGGCTTTTCCGCGACCCGGTCGATTTCACTCGCGCGTATTCGGAGCACTCCGATTCCTCTCGACGAAAATGACTCGCAAGCCAGTATGGCGTCGCATGCACGAGTCCCTCATTTTCGCTCGTGCTCGTCGTTTTCGTTTTCTTCGTCCCTGCACGGCCGTTTTTTACCTTCGACGTCTCTCGCCCACGCAGCCACAAACGGCGAACCCGTCGCGCGTTGCCTCGAAATAACTCGCGAGTCAAAGGTCACGTATCCTTTTGAGGTTATGATTATGATTTTCGTTTGTTACAGTCAAAGTCCGAGAACTGTTCTATCAGTCGGTGTTATTGATTCGCGTTTGACAGATGTATGGCTTTCACGGAAAATGAATTTTTAATACAAAAAAAGTTGACGTAAATTATTCAGCATCGTTTTTCTATAATAACACGTTTCGGAACGAGAAATGTTTAGATAAATTATATACAATATTTTGAAGTAACGCTTTTTGAATGAAAACTTGGTGTTTATTTTATTTAGTAGGATTTTAACAAAAATTTTATTTTTGTTATTGGATTTTACAAAAAGTGTCAAACATTAAAATAGAGTCATTGTTGTGTCTTGTCAATGTATAGGAATGTAATTGTTAAACAATATTTGAACAATAATGTTATACACATTTTTGCAACATAATGTATTTAACAATGTGCTTGATGATTTTAATGTTGTTTTTTTTTAAGGAATGTCAAATTTAACAAGAATACTGAATATTAGTTAAAGTAAGGCTGTTTCATTATCCAACAAAATCAAAATATTTAATACTGCAAAATGTATTTATCCTTGTCTAATCCACAGCACGTTGAGCTTTGTTGCAAAATGCATCAATGTAATAATAAACAGTGAGAGGTAATTTGAAAATAATTTTTTCATTTCAATTATTTAATATTATATCAATTTGCACGTAACAAATCTAACGTTCTCCTCAAAAATTGTAAAAATTTCACTTCTCATTTATTCCAAACGTGAAGTTATTGTCCAATTTTAAAATGACAACCCCAAAACACTGGCTTATAATATATAACCGACTGACGGAAAACCCAGAAAGCATTTGGGCCAGTAACAGCTAATTACTCTCACTGTAACAAAATTTCTCGTTCTCGTTCATCCGAAGATCGAATTCTTTTGATTAAGAAAAATAACAACAAGTAAGAGCCAGCATTGCAACGATTAAAAGATCACTTAGAAGAAATAATACCGAATAAAACAAAAGAACAAAATCTGAAAGCCGACAACGCGAAAATGTTGTGCAGCCGAAAAACGACCACGAAAGCATGCTCGCGAGATAAAGAGAAGGAGAGATGAACGTGTGCAGTTTGGAAAGAAAGCAAGAAGGATAGATAAGCAAGACAGAAGTGTAAGTCGTAAGGTTGGGTGGGTTGCGCGAGGCGAGCCCTGCCTCCCACACGAGACGAGACCGCCGAGACGCGTACGTACGGCGGTGCGCGCGCGTGCACTCACTTACTTAGTCACAACTCACAGACACAGAGGCACACCGTGGACCACGACCGAGCGAACGGAGCAAGTGCGCGCGCACGCACACATGTACGACCGTGCTTGACCGGCGCACTTTACCTTTCCCCTGGTTTGATTTCGTCCGTTTCTTTCTCTCACCCTATCCTCCTCTCTCTCTATTCCTCTCTTTCTCTCCGGTAAGCTCCGGGTGGCCGACAACGACCCCGTGGAACTCAGACGCCGAACGCGAATGCGCGCGGCGATGTCACACGACCAGCGCGGTCGCGTCCACGAAGCTGCGACGAGTAACCGGCGGCGAGCATTCCCGGCGTTAAAATGGCGATCAAACTGACAGCTCGCGTCCGTCTCTATCTAGCGCTGTCGGACAGGCCGCGCGCACGCCGTGCAAACTCGCGATCGCGATCGTCCCGTCCGCTTGATCGAGCGGCAGAGCCGCTGCCGAGAGCGCGCTGTTCGGTCCTCTCGAAAATCGCCCGCTTGCCGTCCGGGCTCGTTTGTTGCTATCGCTTTTCGTGCCGTTGATTTACTCCCCTCACGGCCTGGGCTCGTCGTAGACAGAGATGGCGGACACCGCCAAAGCTTCGTCCGTCTCGCTTTGCGGTGTTCGTGCGCGCGCGCTCCCCGCCAATCTATCCTTATTCGTACCGCGATACCGCGATTTTACGCTACCGTAGCGTACTTAGAGCTCCGCTTTCCCGGACAGACGGGACTCGACTGACTGGGCAGACTGGGCTCCACCGCTGCTTCGCACTTGCGCCGTGAGAACCAGTCGGGGGAAATGCTTTCTAGCCAGTAACGCGCGCGCGATCACGCGAACCCCGCTCTCCTTCAGGAGTGTATCGTTCAATCAATCCTAACAACTTTCTTTTTGTATTCAAAAAATGTTACCTGTTAAGCATATATAGAATTTCATTGCTTTGCGGACAGGCTTTATTATTAAAAATGGCGTTATTCTTTTATAGTAAGCATGCGCTATTTGTTACAATTAATATAGTACTACTTACATTAATTAATATATATATATATATATATATATATATAATTGTCATCACTTTATTATTCTATTTAACAGATAAATAAGATCAAGAGTGTATCCGTATATAGAATTACAAATCTATAATATATAAATAAACTTTTCTATTATCCCAAAGAAACAGGAGATTTATGGCCAAAGAAACGTTTAATAAATGAAGAAAAATCTTCAGAAAATAACTAAAAAAAATAGATACAATTTATAATCTTTTATATTCGTATTTATACTATTTCTAAAGCGATCTATTCCTTTGCGATTATAATTAATTGTTATTGTTTTAACACTTGAAAGATGTAATGATTCTGGACGAAGGCTATATACTC
>JABFPK010000687.1:0-14222 GCA_022817445.1 Habroteleia sp. ZL-2020
GTTTTGTATTTATGAAGATATATATCACCATATATATGATTTTTTATTTTATATAATATGTGAGTCATGCATGTAAATATATATGTTGTGAGGAATATGCTTCCAAACAAATGCAGTTTAAATGTATGAAATTGAAGAAGTTATAAATTAATAATGAGATTTTTAACGTGATTCTTGCATTACAGTTAAGCTCAAAATATTAATGAACAAACATTAAATTATTAACCAAAATTTATCATACATTTTACTTAAAATAATTTGAAAACGGAATGAAAAAGTATATTGTATTATTTACATTAACATATATATAACCATAAACGTAATCCACAGACATAAATGTGACATATATGTCCTCTATTTTTACATGAGTACTCATTTTTACATGTTCAATAAATAAATTTTATGAAAAAATATTAAAACAGAATTTTGAATATTTAAATTTGCAAAGTCATAGTTTTGGATTTCTTTTTATAATTATTTATTCTACATATATATTTCGTGTATATTTAAATTATTTTAATTCATTATAATGCAAACGCGTTGAGTGTAATAATTCAAATCAATTAATTAATTCATTCAAATTGAATAATAATATTAACATATCAATAAACCAGCTTTGTGAAAAGTATAAATTAGAGTCGCATTAATTTATTGTGTTACTTTTAAAGGCACGACTACTTAATGCTGCACAATCGTACCGAATCTAAACAGGATTCTCTTTATAGCGGTGTTAAACGTTGTGTGTTTACTTGTAATAATCATCTCACAGTGTAACCGGGACCGTGCTGAAATTTCCACATTTCCTTCCTGCCGCGAGCACGAATTATTACTCTTTGCTTGTTAAATCAACGAACTTAGCTTTTAGCAAGAGAACGCTGCTAGCTATAGTCCATAAATCAATTTAGCGATGTTACTCTTATCTAATTCCGCGGTGGATAATGTTGAATAAAACAGAAAATTTGTCAGCTAACTGATTTATTTTCTAATTATTTGCTTCAAAGATTCTTGACGAACACTGGAATATATTTGTATACATGTGTTCGTAGCGAAATACGTGACTTTTACATTATTACTTGTAATTTAAATTGCAAAATTTGCATTTAGAAATGTATTATTTGCGATTATGATACTTAATATTCTCCATAGGAATTGTAAAATATGAAACTTTCTTGATATCTGTTTCAACACTTGCTATTGCTATTTGTATGATAGTACATAATAGTATAACATTATCAAGGAAACATATTAGAGAATTAATATATATAGGTCGTTGATTATTTAATCTAATTAGCAAGCCAGTATAACACATTTATTTCAATAATGTGATTATTCAATAATTCTTCAGATTCTAATATTAATACAAATTTTATAATATATTACCTACGTAAAAATGTGTATAATGGTACATATGTGTCATATATATAACGCATATATGGCAAATATATGGCTACATATATGAATTAGCTCACATATATGAGACATATATGGCACGTATATGTCCCATATATGGCACATCATGACACATATATGTTCTTTTTCACATGAGAATGCTATCCAACATTTTCTAAGAAAAACGTATTTTTAATAATAATTATAATTATATAATAATTATATATATTATAATTACAATACAAATAGTAAATTTTAAAATATACTGAGAGAGAGTATGTGCAAACAAAATACAAAATAATGTTAAAAATTATAACAATAATTAGTAGACACATATGTTGTAATTAAATTCTTAGCTATTTCCTTTTGGCTCAAGATTGTATTCGTCTTGATTAACACTAAAAAAAACCCTCAACATATAAACATGTGAAATAAGTAAAGGGGGACACTCGTTTTATCTTTGTTTATACTTTGTCTATGTTTATTATTTTCTTCTACTTTCTTCCAAAAGAAAAATCATTGTGACAAAAGGAAGAGTCGCAGAGTACATAAAGGTGTCTACCAAAACGTATTCCCAAAGCGTTCGCAAAACGCTGAACAAAATAATACATTTTCACATAAGTTTTCCTAACGCATTGACTTCGTTCCATAGTAGCAGTAGGAGCAGTTCTAGTGTCATGCGGTGTGTTTAAATTGTACGGAGCGCAAGTGTTAGGAATGCGAATAAAATCCAATTACAGCAAATACAATCGGTCAGGCACAAAGAGCGCAAACATCGTCAATATTGTATGCGCAACTAATGCCTAAAGCATATTTCGCATTGGATGCAAAAGGATGTAACTGGAAAAATGGCGAGGGGTTCGTGACGTCGGACAATTGCCAACCAATGGGGAAGTCGCGTCGTGTTTCTCGGAGGCCGACTTGGAGATGCTAATCTCGGCAAAGCTGACCAGCTCCGAGCATAAGTTATCGGGAGCATAAACACGGCGCGCCGTATTAGCATAAAATACTCTGCCGGTTAGGCCCTCGAAGCGGCCAGACCGGGATCGAGCGGGACGTCGGGTTATCGCTAAGGAGCCTAGATAGGGGGAGGGGGCCTTCTGCTGCGGCCCCAAGACGGCCATTATGCCCTTCGCCAGCTATCCATTGTTGCCCGGATCGCATTTTATCTTCGTTTGTTGCGCGAGAAAACCCAATCCTGCCTCTGTTCTTTCTACAAAGTCGCTGTCGCGAATATTCCTTACCTACCGAATTGTACTCGGGCTATTGTTTATAGCCTGAGTTATTGTAATGGGATGCTTCGTGGGGATTTATTGATTATTGGTTGCGCATCCGATCATTTTCTTCGGATACAGCGTGTTTGTGTTGCGAGATAACTAATTGCAACCTGTCCGAAGAGTTGATCTAGGGAGTTCTTAATATGAGATATTTATGTTGAGACAAAGGCATCGTCGGGAGTCCAAAATTGATTTTTAGGTGGCGAAAGAACGTTTGCTGTAATCCTAGTAATAATTACCATAATAATCTGGGTGACAAGGATGTCAATGCTATTTCGGAGGAGGGGCAGGGGGAAAATTTGTAATTTTATTTATTAGATTTAATTTATTAGAAGAATATTCTTTTTTATATAAATATTTATACTGTTCTATGTATTGTTCTTTGTGGCATTTTTTGACACCTTTCTAGAGCGTAGAGATAGGAATAAAAATATTGAAAAAACTTCCATAAAGTTTATAGATTTTAACACCATAAATTAACGGGAATTATAATACTTTGAAATAGGTAATAGATCTAATTCTACGAAATAGGGTAGCACGAGCTTCAGAATTAATTCTTTGTCAAGTTAAAGATTAGTCCTGAAGAATCATCTCTAAAGGATACTAATCTTCTCGAGTGTAGTAATTTTAGGATCACCTGATGGAACGGTATTTGTAAATATTTAGAACCTTCTGTCTAATGTTGACGTGTCAATATTAGGATGTGTCATTTGATCTTTTATTTTCCTCATGCCACTTGAATATAAAGTAGTCAAATCGTCATCGGAGCCTTGGTATCAAAAACCAAATTAGTTTAAAAACCAAACGTTCTCTTTAATATACATATTAATACAAATTCCTACCAAGTCTTTATACAGATTCCAAAGCGAACTACCTTAATGGAACCTTAAAAAGCTGTACAAGTTTATATATATAAAATATCACATGTAAGTAGAAGTTGGAGATTTGAAAGCAAAACATGGGCATTCAAGTTGCTATGATGAATCACGTAATAGCTTCTGTACTACAATACAGACACGTGTTTGAAGATCTCGAACAAAGAACATACATAATGCAATAATATTTTAAGAAGCAACAAAAGAACAGCTCCGTCTTAGATATAGGAAAGGACATTAAGAATATTTGAACATAAATAATCGTTCTTGTGACTTTGTAGTCCAGTCAAATTCTTTTGTTTTTACAGTTCAACTTTAATTTTAATGTATATAATTTTACGGGGCATGTGGGAACAAAAAAATTGAGAAAAGATTTTGAAACCATGGGCATTTTGTCGTAAAACCTTGCACATTGGTAATATTTAGTGGCTTCTCGGGACACAAACCTGCATGAAATCGTTTTGGTATTCCGTGGAATGCGGTTGAAACCTTTTTGCAATCGGCATAATTTGGTGTTTGTCGAGGCTTCAAGATGTGGGTGAGATTTGCTTACGTTATGTAGCCTAACGATCTTCGTCGCAACCAGTTATATGTTCTTTCTTGCCAGAAGTGTCTGACTAATAGGTTTAGTGCAGCCACTAAATAATGTCCGTAAAGTTGGCACCCCCCACTTTCACCAAAATAAAAATTAAGTAGACTAGAATTACGAGCTAATTATGAGCTAATTTTGAACCGCAATTAAAAATTTTGAGCTGCATTTTAAATACTAAAAAAATAATATTTTTATGTGGGGGTGCTAACTTGACGTCAAGTCAGCACCCCCACCCGTCAAATTTTAACGATAACTCAAAATGAATTACACTAGAATTATGAGCTAATTATGAGCTAATTTTGAGCCGCAATTAAAAATGTTGAGCTGCATTTTAAATACTAAGAAAATAATATTTTTATGTGGGGATGCTAATTTGACGTCAAGCCAGCACCCCCACCAGTCAATTTTTAACGATAACTCAAAATGAATTACACTAGAATTATGAGCTAATTATGAGCTAATTTTGAGCCGCAATTAAAATTTTCGAGTTGCAATTTAAATATTAAAAAAATAATATTTTTATGTGGGATGCTAAGTTGACGTCAAGACAGTACTCCCACCTGTACATTTTTAACGATAAATCAAAATGAATTACACTAGAATTGTGAACTAATTATATTTTAATTTTGAACCGTAAAAAAAATTTTTGAGCTACAACTTTAATATTAAAAAATGATTTTATAATATTTGTATGTGGCGGTGCTAAGTTAAATAATGTTATAATATTATTTTTTAATATTTAAAGTGCAGCTCAAAAATTTTAATTACGGCTCAAAATTAGCTCATAATTAGCTCGTAATTCTAGTCTACTTGATTTTTATTTTGGTGAAAGTGGGGGTGCCAACTTTACGGACATCACTAAATATTCGCTGTTCTAACAGAGATCTGTTGAAGAACTTGGCAAAGGACAAAATTTCTATTAAATTGATTAAATGAGACACCCTGTATATAAATGAAAATACAAATAGAAGGATGAATGAAAATCAATTAGAAGGTATTGAAATATTGAAATATTTCATGTTGTTAAATTAAATTTCAAAAATGAATCTATACAAAGCTGAGAAATTAAATTGACACATAGGCGAGTTTCGGTTGGCAGTACTTAAATCTAAATGGCTATGGCGGAGAAACTTAATATGAAGTTAACTTAATATGAAGTTAACCTGTCTTTGTCCATTGTCTACATCTTTCCATCAACGGTACTGCCGTTCCTATTTCGATTTCAGTGCTGCCAACATAAACTGGCCTATATGCCAATTTAGCTGTTCAACTTTCGATAGGACTAGGTTCACAATTCTTAGGATAAAATATAAACAGGAAATACATACATAATAACTTTTTGTAATATGAGTGTTCTATAGAATTATGATGCTACAATCAGAAATTTATGGTTAAGTTGTAATTGAAATATAAAAGTATGGAGTGATTCTAATAAACAAAAACTAACAGCATTATTTTTCTCAAAATATTAAAGTAATAATTCTTAAAGTAAAGTATTGTTCTTGCTACAACCGAAGGAAACAAAATTATTTTAATCATCTTTCCAACCTAGATATTCATTAATAAATCTAATTTATGAAATTTGAAAGGAAGATTGTCTAAAAGAAGTTCTATACGATTAGAACAACAATTAAACCATAAGTCATTTTAATCATTTATATAAATAGTAATAGACATTATGAATATAGAATCATGCGTTCATTGTATTAATTACTTTTTATCACACAAAGAAAAGACGTATGTGAAACATTGCAATGTTATTAAACTACTTATGGTAACGCCTTTTAGAATAATTAATTACATTCAGAAAATCACAAAGAACTCGTTGTAAAAATTAAAGAAAATTATTATATAGATTAACAAGTATCAGATGCTTACAATGGAAATTACTTGCGTGTGTTTTAATTATTTCATGTAGATGTATTACCATCTCACGTTTGATTCTAAATATTGTAATTGTTGGTACGCCATTCACTTCCATGTACATCATTTGCATTCATGCAAATATAATTGTTCTTTGTAATTAAAATTCTTTTGGTATAAGCATCTGTGAAAATATATTTTAATAAAAAAGGAGCAAAGAAAATTAGAAATTGAAAAATCTAAAAGAAATTTAAAATTTAAAAAATTACTATCTAGGATGATAAAATTTGAATTTCTGTTTATTCCCGCATAATTTTACTACAAGTAAAACTATTGCTTTATATTATTAGATGGGTAAATAAAAACTATTTCTATGCGCAAAATCCAGACGTTAAGGAATGTTTGTAGTTGTCGCAAAAATCAGTGAGATTCTATTCTCATGGAGGTGAATTTTCATTCAAAGACAACCGAAAGGCATTCCTCCCGTCTGATGTTGTCCTTTCGTGGTCCTCCGGAAATCCTCGACTATAAACCGTAAGATGCGAAGGGAATGAAACAAGGTACATGTTTCAAGCGAATTTGCATACACGCCAACTCTTACCACTGTCAAGATTTCTTATTTTGTATTTTAAGCACGATTCTTCGTCAATAACGTAAGTTATTTTATTATTATTTTGTAAAAAAGCAATTCTTTTTTACAGCATATTTTTGTATATCATTTTTGTTTTTGTTTGTTATTAAAACTTTACATTTTTTACATTGTAGACGCTTAAAGAAAGTTGAAAAGAGAAAAATTTGTGATACTGCAACAATTAAATTTTATGCTGTTGATATAATAATAATAATAATAATAATAATATAACATGTTAATATTATTATAAAGTGGACAGCAATAATATATAAACTATAGTTTGTCTTAGCCAAATACGTTGGCGAACGTTGCCCGTTCAAATTTGTTTGGTATGATTATTTGTTGAAGTGATGAAATTGCATTTGCCAACTTTATGTGCAAATTAAACATTGATAGCAGTGAAAATTAAGTCCAATGTTGCTGGAGTAATAGCTATTCTGATCAGTGGTGTTTCCCTGTGCTGCAAATTTTAATTTGGACTTTTTTTGGCAAAAGATTTGTATAATAATTTTTAGGAGGACGACCTTCCAATAACAATTCCATAAACCTCGGATAAAGTGGAAAACGAAAAAATGAATCTATGCAAAATATCCACAGATGAAGAAGATACTAAAAATTAATAAAGTAATCATATTTTGAAAATATATAATTACATAAAAAGGAAAACTCTAATAAAGCACTTTAGGGTCAACAGATGCCAAGTCTGATTGTAGAGATTGGGTCGGGAATGAAAGTATATATGCATAATGTTGTTACAGGTTATGAGACTCAGTTATACTGTTACAAGGTGAAATCGAAACGGGACAATCAACTTTGGCTGTTCGAAAATGAAGTTGTGCCGACAGAGGTGCGAGAATCACGAGCAATTTGAGAAAAAGGTGATCGTAGTACTCTGTACGGCCTGAGGCATATCTACCCAAATCGTTCTTGAAAATTAGCGTGCCGTTACAGCTCGATAGACGAATGCCTGAGAACAGTGATTCAAGAATTGAAATCCCGGCATCTACGTTCAAGAATGAACATCTGACCTTTCACTACAACGGTCTACTGTACGTCAATCGAGGAACGCAACATTTTTTGCCAAATTTTGAGTTAGAATTATTTGATCATCTGCATAGGCATTGGATCCTACACTTAGAAAAAAGTTAGTGTAAGTTTAGCAATATTTTCTAGCCTAACTGGGATATATTTGTATTATATCAATATCTAATATATTTTCTAAGATAATCTGTGATACGAATTGCACTTTGATTGATAATTTATAATATATTTACTTATAAAATATAGCAAATATGAATATAATACAAGTATATCCTACTTGGGCCAGAAAATATTGCTAAACTTACTCTAACTTTTTTCTCAGTGTAAAAATTAAAGGGATGATAAATTAGAATCCGTAATAACCTGGGAAAAGTATATCCAGTCCCATTGAAAGTTGAACAGCCAAATTGGCATATAAGCCAGCTTATGTTGGTAGCACTGTAATTGAAATGGGAATAACAGTAATGTTGATGGAGGTACTTTAGACAATATAGACGAGGACAGAAATTTTAATCTTAGTTCATATCGACGACTCTTAAGAATGAAGGGATACCTTGAAACTTGGTTGTGAAAAAGAATACGCCAGAAAAGCGTTGTGAGAAGTGATATCTCAAAGCATGGAAGTAAAAGGGGATATATAACTTTTTTTCGATAATCACTCGCATAACTAACAAATTTTATATTTTACCCTCTTTAGCATATATATATATATGTGATTGTAAAACAGAATTTAAATCTCTTCGGAAAGCTCTTAATTATATAAATAATAGATAAACAATACTAGCACAATCTTAGTTTTTCTGGTTTAAAGTTTAACTTTTTCCGATAGCATTTTTTTTGATTTTGAAAATTTTAACAAACGAAGTCAAGATATAAAAAAATGTCTCATATCATTGGAAGATTGTTCAGAAACTCGTCTATGCACCCAAAATATGTTTTAAGTAAGCAGATTAAACAAAAAATTTTACCCAATTTGTTCAGTTTGAGTTCTAAAAACCTGACATCTGAGCACCGGAAATTGCTTAAAAATTTTTTTCTCTATTTTATATCTAAGACCATTTTCTCTTCTCCATTTTTCACATTCTTCTTTCACATCAGGGGTGTCATTTACATTAAACTTTTCAAGATCTGAAACAATAATTTTGTTAACTCCTCGAAGTTACGATACACCACCCTGATCCCATCCTGATAAGATCCCACTCTGGAAAATTTTTCAATTTTCCAAAAATGTCCAATTATTATTATAGTTAATTTCATATTAGGAAATTAACGTTATTCCGCCATTGTCATTTCAATTTCAGTGCTGCCAACTGAATCTGGCCTACATGCCAACTTATTTATTCAATTTTCGATAAGACTGGTATACATTATATATACAATACAATATTGTATTTAAGTTATCACTTTCGAGCAAGAACTGCGACTACTAAGTAGCTATACAACACAAGGTTAGCTAAAATCACGACCAAACTAGTCAGATCTATGACGGAACTAGCTATTTCAGCAACCTCTTTTTCTCAATGTATCACTGTCCTTTTCACTGTAGATTTAACAAATAATACGTGCTTTTCCAGCATCGATATTTTCCTCGTGTGCCATCAGTTTTTTTCTATACGAAGGACGAATAGTGTTAATTGCAACGGAGATTATTTTGAACGACTACAAATAAACAAGACCATGTTGCAAAACTTATCTAGTGGCCTATGTAATACAAGGTGATCGACCCAAGTCGATCGTTGCGTTTTCGATAAGGCAATAAAAAGGATCGTCTTGAAAAAGAAGGACGAGGGATCGAGAAGTAGGAGAGAAAATGAGAAGCAATTTAGATGGGACCGCAGAGATACCAAACAGAGAACGCGCTCGTACCGAAGAGCGTTGCACATGCACTTTGAGCTTGAGAAGTGCGGATCTACCGACCGATCCCAGACCAGAGACTATCGCATTGACCGGCGTTCGTGTTTTACGAACGAGATGGCGAACGTTGATAGCGCGATCCACGCGGGCCAATTTACGAAGACGAGTTCGTACAGCGCTTAAAATGTGCGTCGTACGAGCCGCGCATTATCGTACCCCGCGATGGTACCGCACGAGTTCTGCACTATTTTCACATGAAAAAAAAGTTACCGATATCGAGATACGGAAGAAAGATGTTGCGGCCTCGAGAAATTGTTAATCGGGTTTAAATTCGCATTTTTCATCTTGCAATAACTGCTATTTTACTACCTATATTAAACATTTTATTATCTATATATATTTCATATTATGTTCATGATAGTTATTAATAAAAACCGTTGAGAATGTTGGTCTTATTACATGGGCTTAATTTGACCACATTACTCGAAGATAAATATTTCAAGTGTCTCTGCAAATAGGAATAATTTATGGCAGGTGATTAACTGAAAATTGTCTATTTATAAAATGGGGTATTAAAAAATTAAATAAATATTTTCCAATATAAATTTTTTACTTGGTTGTTATCGTTTATTATTGAAAATATTAAGTAATTTTTTAATATTTAATTAATTGGAATTATTCTTTATACAAATTTAATAAAAATAAAATAGATTGTTTTACGTGCAAGTTTTTCTTATTGCTTTTATCAGATTTATATATGCTGTATGCAATATATATACGTGATAGGCATTCGAGTGATAAACAAGTTGTAGATACTAATAAATCTCATTAGTTATCCATGAACAAAGACCGTCCTTATACTGGTAGATATACATAATATAATTTCTATAAAAATTTTGAGCAGACAGCTTTTCAATCGAGCTACGCTCAACCAGCGCGAGCTCACATTCATAACCAGAGTTGTAAACAAGCATCGAACCAGTTCGTATAAATCAACCACATACTAATCTACTCCGACTTACCAGTTTTTTTCAAATTTTGCAAGCTTATTTACTTTGTTAAATCAGAATTATAACTGCTCCACTGCTGAATAAATTTTGCAATCATATGTATCAGATTTGTTATACAAAAATTAGCAGTATGTAATCTCAAGAATATTCCAATTTTATAAATAATTTATATACAAATAATTTTTATTTTTTAATCAAAATTTTAATAAAAAGAGCATATATTTGTCATATATGTTTTATATATTTGAACTAATCCGTATATGTAGCCATACATATGCCACTTATATGCCATATATGTGAGTTAATTCATATATGTATTAGCTAGATATGTAAACTAATCGATATATATAGCCATGCATGTGAGCTAATCCATACATGTAGCCACATATATGCCATACATGTGCCATATGTACTTACATATGCATGTGAGCTAATCCATATATGTAAAACATATGTGCCATATACGTGGCATATGTGCCATATATATAGCCACATATGTGTTATATGTGCCATATATGTAGCCATATATGTAGCCATATATGTCATATATAAACTTTTACATAGATAGCTTAAATTACCAATTACTACAAAAATATCTTATCCTGTCTACTTATTTCAAAAAATGTGCACACTTTCGCGACACTTTTACCATCTATTCGCGATTTCTACAAAATTTTTCGCAAAAACTTCTCAAAAACTGATTTTAATTTCAGTACTTCGTTGCAAAAAGTGCGAGATTAACGCGTTACAATAATATCATCAACTTTCCTCGCGATCGCAATTAAGGCGAGTGGCACGTTTTTGTCGACGAATAAAAATGATCAAATTGTCGCGAAACGCGAAAGACACGAGACAAAAAAGCGGACGAAGAAAGGGTTGTCGCGTGCCGCAAACGCGCAACGTTGACCAACGACTTTTTGTCCAAAAGTTCGCGCGCGTCTGTGACGTCGCTCAATGGGAAAAGGAAGGACACGAAATGAAAGGGAAGGAAAAATATCCCGTTTGATACCGCGTTAGCAGCGCGAGCGGGCAAGCCTTCGGCAGAAATACTTCGCTTCCATATATTATATTCAGCCAAACAAAAACGGTCAATCTGGATCCAGGGATGGTTAAATCCGCATCGTTGATTTAATACGCGGAGCATTGATTTGCATTTAGAAAAAATTCGCATGATTCATTTTCATATTAATAAATGAACTCTTTGGTTTGTGTTTAATGAGTATAATTACTTGTTTTGCTTTACTTTTTATTTGTATCAGTTCAAAGAAATCGAGTAATTCATCGAGTTTCATTGATGTAGATTTTTACTTTATTTCTTTTTGTGAGTTACACTGGTTCGAGTAATAAATTGAAACTTAAACAAGAACGCCAATTCGTGTAAATTTTACTCATTTATTATACGCGAGTTTAAATAATGAATTATAATTGCAATCACGGTTTGTGAATGTACTAATTTCTTTCGCAAATTAGTAACATTACTTATTAGTGTACTTGTTAATGTATGAAATAATCACAATTATTAAATAAGTAGATTTAGGTCTCGTTCCTATAATAATACTACGTATAGATAATATATAATTTTTACATTCGCGTGTTATTTTTAACAATCTTAATCATGATATTTTTAAGAAAAAATAGGCCACTAAATAAGTGTAGAACGTTACAAATCAGACTGCGGTCGTCATCAAATTTTATTTGATTTAAATTTGCGCGCTCTTTTCCTACATGCACACCATTTATACACTCACGCTTGGCTTTGCGACTTGAGTAGCAATATCGACAACTCCCGGCGTACAACCCGGCTCGCAACCATTTTACACCTAGTTTTCTCAGTTTATCAATTTTGTTTTTGAATTGAAAACATTACATAAGGATTTCTACATTTTAAAACTGCAGGATAAACAAATTATCTGGAAATATTAAATATATTTATATATATAATAGAAAAAAAGTGATAAACACAAATGTAAAACAATTATCACTTTATAAAAAAGGGGATTTTCTTACTGATAGAATTTATGGCGATAAATTTCCTATTCATTTTAAATTGCGTAATATACATATTTAAAAATGAGCATGGATTCCAATAATTTAAATCTGTTCTCATGTATATAATGACGCAAAATAATCATCCTAAGCGCGATGATGAGCTTATTATTAGTCTGTATTATACCCACTGCACAATAATCTAAAAATACCAATGAATAAATGATGAATTTGTATTCAAAAAGATCGTGGTTTTTAGTGTATGGTAATTTTATGTATGTGTTAACAGCGCTTTTGCACGGAATTTCGCCGTTTCTCGTGCACATTATATTATCATTTTTCATTTAGTTAAACCCAACAACGAGTAGCTCATTAATATTAAACAACATTATATCGCATATTCCGATCGTACGTTTCACACGTTACAATTTACTTATGCCTCTCACCTTTTCACGGCCAATTTTCATTGGAACATTAATTTTAATGAAAGATTTGATGTATTCAAACTTGATTTGTAAAATGAAACATATTTTATAATATTAACTAGATAAACAAATAAAAAAAGGATCAAAAATATATTTCATAAATTTTGAATTTGTATTCAATAGCGTTATCTGAAATTTAAAAGAAAAAAGATTGAAACTCTATACCAAGACGTAAATTTAAAATGATGGAATTTTTTAAATGAAATTGACCGTGTCATGCGAAGTCGTGTTACTTTTTATAAATACAAGATCGTTGAAAGCGACGTCGAGTTACACGTTACACGGCGAGTGTGCAATTTGTTCAATTCGAGTAGCTGATCTTCTTTAAAAAAAGAAGGTAGGATCGACGATTAACGATTTCGCGGTTCGTTCGTTCGAGCAAAACGAGACAAGACCGAACCTCGGTAATTTAACATCTTATGCGAACGTCATTTAAAATTCAAATTTGGGGTTCCATTTGAGCAATGTTAACCTGGTTTTTACGTAGCTCATTATTAATTCCCCCAAAAGTATATTTTTTAACTTCCAGTTATTCTTTTTTCAATATTTTTTCAATTTAACTTTGCATTCATTAATAACCTCTATATATATTTTTTATAATGAGATTAAAAAGTTAATTTATACAAAAATCATAAGGATCATAAAAATTTATAAAAATTTAATTAAATTTTACCATTCTTTATCTATAATAAATAATTTAAAATTACCCTATAAGCGATGAATATTATTATAATATTGTAACAATATTTTTTAAATATTTATGCAACATTTTTGTAATATTGAATGTTACACATAAATATTACTGTGACATTATAGTGACATCGAATATGCACATAATAATTAAATATTGTCTTAAGCATTATAGTGATATTACAGTAAAATTAATAGTACGTAAATAAAATTGATAAAAACTTTTCCTATGTTGAGCATGTCATTTATGAATCCCCGAGTGGAAAATAATAGTCTGAATTGAGTATGGATATCGTCTGGATGATCAGTCTGGCAATACTCTGGATTATGTCTTACCAGACGTTGGAAATGATCTGGATACAGTCTGGATAGAGTCTGTATAAGGATCGCTATACAGACTGTATCCAGACTGTATATCCAGACTATATACAGACTGTATATCCAGACTATATACAGACTGTATATGCAGACGGTATCCAGACTTCATTCAAGTAATATTCAAAAAATTAATAACTTTGGGTTATTGGGG